>PNEQ01108142.1:0-47381 GCA_003012365.1 Medauroidea extradentata
TTTGTGAAATCGTACAGACAACAGCTGTTCATTAGCTGCTCGCTTACACAGTGAAATGGGCCTGTATTCAGCTACAGTTTTATTATTGGCTCAGCTACTTCCAGGAAGTGTCGAGTAAGTCAACGGCCAATTGCGAACGTTATACAAACCTATAGTTGCTGGAACTCTAGATTGCGCCTAAAAGAAAACGCGAATTTTTTAGGTCTCTACGGATAACTACAACACGTCTGTGATTTGCGGGTTTAACCTCAAGACGCTGGGTGTTACGGCATCCAATCACTGACCACAAAGCAGAGATGCAGGTGCGCACGTAAGGCACTGAAACAAAGTGATACAAAAATCTTTTCTCTAAAACTACCGGGCCCTAGTTATTATGAAAAAGGAAAGGAATTACTCGCGAGTTCAAAGACCAGGCTTGCTAGATTCCACTGTCATATGCATACTTGAGCCCCGTCTATTCGTTCATTGTCTGTTGTTCCAGAGAGTAGCAGTTAACTGACAAATAGTCGAGGCTTGAGTGTACACAGGACAGTGGTTTCTAACATGCAGCTCCTTTCCATAGTTATGGCGTACTTTGTGTACAATTTTTATTTTTTTAATCAAATAAATTCTGTGTGATAGCAGCAAACATATAATTTGTGGTTGACCGAACACAAATGTTCAGTTTAGTGAATTTTACAGAATGATACATTAAAAATTTCCAGATTGGCCGGTAGTGATATGTAAAGTTTTACGTTTGACCTACACCCGTATTAAATAAACGAAACAAAGTTCTATAAATTTCTTATTTGCATTTTGTAACTGTGTGAAGAAAACTATTAACGTTCAAAGTGGGATCAAAAAAATGATGTTTACTTGTAGACAAATTTGTGCTATTTCATATGAGATCTATGTAAAAAAAATTATGTAAATATAAAAAAAAATAACGCATGATACCTAATTCAATTTTCACAATTTTTACACCTTAAATTCATACGAAGCTTCAAATGAACTTATATTTCTCAAGTACTTTGCTAAGTTCGCCATATTTTCACGAGAGATCTTAGGCGTTCCATTCGCATCGTGGTCTATTTGCCTGGGTCATTTTAACCTGGTGCTCTCGCAACTTTCGAAGAACAATAATATAGTTCGAACGAAACAAACTTACGGTAGATCACACAGCCATGGAAACCTTCGACCTGACATAAACCCTGCAAGGGGACGAGGATGGAATTTCGCGCTGTTAAGTATCGACTGAAACTGATTATTGCTTGTCGCAGCAGCCACTGTGAAAAAGTAAAAGCTCAATTACATAAATCACTATTGTTAAGGTTTTCAAAAGTAAACTAGGATCATGTGTAACCTTATTAACTGTTAAAGGTGCTAAGTTGTTAAATAAGCGAGTCGGCGTTAGGAATTATTTATTCCTGTTACGTTTTATACATGATCAAATACAAGTCAATTATGGGTAGGCAGATTATAAAGTTATATTTAGAGACCCCTGTTTTTCGCGAAAAGAATTTTGCCCCAGTCTGTTTCAGTACTTTATGGGCACATTCTCCTTCGTGGTTATTGGCAGCGTGTCTATGTGAAGTGCCGTACTCATTTGACTGAGCCAATTACAATAACGTTCCTGCAACACCACACGTCTGTGATTTTCCCAGCAGAATCCCGCGACTCAAGAGAGTTAAAATATTCAATCACTGACCACGAAGCAGAACTATAGATGTTATACATTTATAAAGCACCGAAACAAAGTGGGGCAAAAATTCTTTTCGCGAAAAATAGGGGTCCCTACCCACCACCAAAGAAATTCTTCGTAGTAATTCACGTTTTTTCATATGAAAAATTACAAAGTATATATTTGTAATGTACGAGGAACAGTCACGTATAGCCTATGCACTTCCGACGGTAGAAAATTAAATTTTAAATTATTTCGTTTAACATGAAAACTAATATTTTAAAATTTACTGATACAGACATATTTTTAAGATGTTATTATTGAGGATACAATTATAAGTCGTCGAACTTGTGTCCTTGTGGTATGTTTTGTGATTTTACCTATGAACTAGAGGAAATATATTGCTCCGAGTTCGTGAAACACATCAAGGAATTACTAAGACATTAGCAAGAACAAAATTATTATTTTTGTGGAATGGTTTATCAGAAGATGTAAAGAAGATTGTTGAAAAGTCTAAGATCTGTGAACAATTTTCTGAAGATAATGTTAAGCAAATGTTTATACAAGCAGAACGACCAAAGTTAACTTCCCGAATGGTGAGTAGTGATAAATTGCTGTACGCTAATTCTGATTTTATGGTTGTTTGTTATTTTAACTCAAAATTGTTAGATTAGGCGCTGAGTAAGTAGCTGCAGTTTTGAAGAAGATTTTCTCAGTACTTCAAATTACCTATAAAATTGAGCTGATAATGTATCATACGAGACATATGATTCCTTACGTTTTAAAAATGTTGTATTGGAATAGAACTTTGAGTTAATTGCTTCAAGTCCCGAATATCCTCAGAGTAACGGGTTTACTGAGAAAGGCGTTAATATTGCAAAAATTTGCTAAAAACTTTCCGTTAATAGAATTATACTTAATATTGCTTGAATGTCATAACTAGAGGTACGTAAATTTCGAAGATACACTCCAGGTCAGGTTGAACGCCAATTACGTATACTTCATTGTCATTGTCATGTCTGTGACTTGCTGGCTGCTGCTACGAAACGCCTTTGACTCTTGAAAGCCAGTAGTAAATAAGGAAATAGTGCGTAGGGTTATTGCCTGCCACTCGCTTGTACGGATATAAGCCAATAGACAATATATTGTGGCAAGTGGATGTATAGGACTGACAACTTTAGGCTGACGCCAGATGAATACGCGAAATTGACGCACCTCTAGTCATAACACTCCTGTTTTAAATTCTGGTGTGACACTGAAACAATTTCAATTTATTGATGTTCGGTAGTTTAACAATAACTTGTCTTCCTATAATGATAGGTTTTGTCAACCAAAAAGAACTTTTCAAAAACAAAATAAAAGAGAGGATTGCAATAAACACTACAGCTTCTACCAAAAGTTTAGGGACACCATTTTATTTAACTAACAAAATGTTTTGGCCTTATATAATTAATCCTACGGGACCTGATTATTAATCAGACATACAGTAACTGTAAATCACACATAACTGTTTCAGGCAATGTTCAGAGTATAATTTGTAAAAAAAAAATTTCCTTCGTTTTTTTAAACAACACAATTTTTTTACACTTTAATGTATTTCCGGATACGTAAAAAAATAAAACAATGGATGATGTTTATCCTAATTTTTTGGGCAGAAACATAAAACCCTAAGAACAATTATAACTATAGATTAACTCTCTAGTCTTATTCTACAAAAAAAATGTGACATTTATCACTTGAAAAATAATTATAAAAGATGTCACAAAACTGGGCAAGAGGACAATCTTTGGCACTGAATTATACTGTCGTACCGTGCGAGATACCGAAGCCGGAGTGGTTTCACGTTGTATGTACAGTACATACAATGACAGTATAAGTAATTGTCAAACATTGTCCTCTTGGCCAGTTTTGTGACATCTTTTATAATTATTTTTCAAGTGATAAATTTCACATATTTTTTTTTGTTTAATAAAACTAGAGAGTTATTTTATGGTTATAATTGTTCCTTAGGGTTTTATGTTTCTGCCCAAAAATTAGGAATAACATCATTCATTGTTTTATTTTCATACATCTCCGGAAATACATTTAAGTGTAAAATTTTATGTTATTTTGCAAATTAAGCTCTTAGTCAGCCATGTGTCATTAATAGTCACGTCACGTAGGATAAGGCCAAAATATTTTTTTGTTAGTCAAGTATAATGGTCTCCTTAAACTTTTGGTAGAAGCTGTATTATGATAAGAATGGTAAGATAAAAGAATGATTTTATAATAAAAACCAAGCAGGTATATAGCAGCGCACCCGCGGCTTTCCTCGCGTGTGTTGCTTGTACAGGACGCCAATTAAATATCACCACTTGCATTTTGCACCGACGCAGTGCAATGCGAGGTAAATCTGCTCTGCACCTGCACCTGCACCTGTAGTCGTAGTTGGAATTAAATATACTCCAAAACGCAAGACACAAGGGGAGGATTATATTTTGGCTCAGCGCAACTGCCGCCCCTCTCCTACTTGCAGTAGCCTATGAGAAAATTCGTTACATCATTCTCACTGCCACTTGGATGGCTGTTCTGTCTGCCAACCTGTGATCTTACATACATATATAGCTTCCATGTGGCAGTGAACAATTTCTCGCTCTAAAAGTAATGTTTTGGTTATATACTTCTTAACCTAAAATTGTGTAGCCTTCTCATGCTTATGCAATGATGTAAAAAGCGAAGATTACTTCAAGTTATAAAGGAAAATTTTCACAATGTTTTCATTACAACCGTATTTGTCGAAGTTATATTTTGAAGTGTGAAAAATACGTTTCCAATGTGGTTTTTTCAGTGTAGTGGTTACGTGTGTTCATTTGTATCGAATGAGATTGTTCGTGAATAATTAAGTGATTTGTTTATGGAGATCAGCATTTTTGTAACACAATGGGAATACATCAGAGTGATTTTTGTCTGTAACCAGCTAACGGAAAATAGAGGGCCTAAAGTGATAGACGTGTGACGCGATTAGAGCAAAAATCATCCATGCATTTTATATTTTGTATTGGTATTAATTTGAGTGACTTAGTTTTGAAATTTACGTATGTTATTTTAACTTGTGTGGCATGGTATTTTTGAGTGTAGGCCTACTACCTAATGGGCTATAATGTGGCTTTCATCTTTCAGTAAGTAGCAAATAATCAAATAGTGATACGTTGATAATTTCTAAATAATTCAGTGCTAATTAGGCCTAGATGATTGCAGTGTTCACTGAGATAGGCTTAGGTGTGATGTGTACACAGCAACAAGTTTCTCGAAAGACTTTAAACTAAAATCTTAATCCACCCATGTTATGAAATAAAGAGAATCTCAACAGAATCACTCTTAAATATACAGCACGTGTAATGTGGAAACAAGTGGGTGAGAAAGATGTGACGTTGAAACACCCCACCCACACTGCAATTAGCGAAACAGGCACTGGCAAAATATTTTCGCTGTTTATTTACGTTATCATTTGCATAAATGTTTTAAGGTTACAATAACCTCGTCAACTAACTAACCAACTTACTTTTGTAGCCGTGTTCCACGGAAAAATGCCCTTAAAACATATTCCGCAGACAGGATAATGAATCGTTGTCCATTTTAAATTGTTTATATAGTAAAAAACATTTCGTACTTTTACTGTATTTCGTTACTATTAAAAGCTAAATGTGTACACGAAAATGTAAATAATTAATGTACGTAGAACACTGGATGCTGGAAAAGATATCTAACTTTTATGTTTATTCACTTTCACACACACGAAAATTGTTCAATGCGCGTGCGCGAACGGCGCAGATGGACCTGCTGGTCGCAGATTTTCAGGAACTTTGCACTTGTCACGTGACCACTTGCACCTGCGTATTTGTATATTTAATACCAAAGCAATTTTGCGCTGCACCTCTCAATAGCGACATTTAATCGGCCCCCAGGATAATAGTTGCTTTAATTGAAAAACGTCTTTGTAAACCTGTTTGGTAGTTCAGTCATCAAGTATTAGAATGACCAAGCTACTAGTTGAGCTAACTCTGCAGCAGGATAAGTAGCTCTGACCACGCTAAAAACACTCTTAAGTTTGTCCCTGCCATTATCAGCGACTTCGTCTGGGCCTTATTTATAGTCACAGTAAAGTTTACGAATTGGGATAGTTACAGAATCATAAATGTAAGAGATTAACCTAATGAAATACGTAGTTTACGTTGTATGAAGACTGATTTCCTCCGAGCACAACCATTGGGGATATAATCATTCATTAAAAAACAAATATCACACCTGCACAGTACTGAAAGTTAAAATATTGAAAAATCATAAATATTTTTGCGGCCACGTACATAATCGTCATCCTGAATAAAAAATGAACTGAATATCTCGACGGTTTTGGTACGTATTGAAGGTTTATAAGAAACATGTTTCAGGTGTATTCACTTCCTACGAGATTGAATTTCTAAACACCCTTGAATCACATTTTAGAATACTTTACTGAAGTCTCTGGATGTGAAAAACACGCCAATAGCCCGCTGGATTCAAAACATATCAACGTTTAACTGAAAATTAACTTCAACATTTATCACTCTTTTTCACCTCCTTACGTAAGGAATTTGAATAATTTATGAAATATCGTTTCATGTATTTGAGTAAGCAATAATCTTAAACAAAAATTACGTCGATACATAAAATTTCAATGGGATCAATATACATCGATTGTGAATCGAAAACACATTTTGCCCTTTTTTACCTCTTTGGAGACGAATTCGGAAAATGTATTAAAATTGTATTTTGGATATTTACATAGGCTAAGTATCAATATAAAGCAAAGAACAATTTGATATCCCGATTGGTTCAATAGATATGGAGGAATAATTGAAAACACATTTCACGTATTTAACACCCTTAATTACAAAATTTCGAAACGTCTTGCAGTCCTGTCTTAGTGATTTGTATATGTATCCAACTGAAGTTAATTTCACGACAATATCCCATTGTGTCCCAGCTATATAGACGATTCATAAATATACTTCCCCCCTTTTTATAAAAGCGGAGGAAGAAATTTTGAGAATGGCTCCAACGTAAGTACAATGGAAATAAGTTCATAATCCCAAATGTTTTTGTACATACCGATACCATAGCTATTTCTTCATTCACAAGAACACCATATTAACGCGTACAATTCTTAACCCGTTCCTCGATAGCGTTCACTGAATTAATTTTGGACGTATGCCACCCAGTAACTTCGATGCGTTCTACAGTCAAGAAAAACAAATAAAAATTTTTACAAATCTGGATAAAAAAATATATGACGAGTAATCAGAAAAAAAAATGATTTACCAAATCAAAACATAAAAACGAAGGCAGATAAAAATTTATGTGTACGAAAAAATGACCAAATTAATAAACAACACATGACCATTTTTTTACGATTGCTTATCTGCCACGTTCCTTAAAACTAATTTATTGTGTTACCGCCGTCAGGCTATCAATTGTTAATTTGAATGGCTAGTTTCAATTTCTTTCTTTGTTAGTTCCTTGATCCCTTTCTTGGAAACCTCTAGGCACGATTGAAAAAGTTGATGTTAAATTATACACTGTAAAATATTTTCTCCGTCGATTTACGGAATTTCCGGTAAAAATTTCTCCCCCTTTGTGAATTCACGGAAACTTAGTTTCTAATCCAACAGAAGTTTCCGTAAAACAGTTTCATCACACGGAACTGAGCCATACTTACATGTCTATAATGCTACAATTGCATTCATACAGATTTGCAGATTTACCGGTGATGTTATTAAAATCTATCCGTGATATTTACAGCTCTCTAAGCCATACATTTTCGATTTTTTTCCGTGTAAATGTCCGCAGCACACTTATGGACATATTACGTATGATTCCGTAGTGTATATTTACTGTAGACATTTCCGTATTTTACTTTTACGGACACTATTTCCGTTTATTAACGATACATTTCCGTTAAAATTTATAACGGTGTACATGAGAGTATTTCAAGTAGTACCGAATGCAAGTGGAATTTTTAGTATGTTACTAAGAAGTACTAAATAACAGTTGCTAAAAACCGTCACTAACATTAGGTGGCACTGTTAAAATTTATTTTCGTTGTTTTACGGAGAAGTGCTGGTAAAAAAATCCCCAAAAGTATCCGTTAATTTACGAAAGGCAACTAGCTCCACTTACGGAAACTCGCATATTTATGTGACTTCTTTAGGATGCAGGCGCAATAATGTGTTCGGTTATTTATTTCGTTTCTTCTCGCAGTTTGACATATGTTTAATTAATGAAACATAATTATGTATAGCTGTGTTACAAAATAATGTTTCCGTTAATTAAACAGACGTTTCCGTAAGATTGTCCGTAAATTCACGGAAATTTTTAAGTGTTCTGTCTTTTTTTTTTTTTTTTTTTTTTTTTTTTTTTTTTTTTTTTTTTTTTTTTTTTTTTTTTTTTTTTTTTTTTTTTTTTTTTTCGAAATATTTGTTTTTGTAATATTCCATATAAAATTCTCTCTACATATCCAGCAGTATAAGGTGGTGAACTGCGACGTGTACACGGGAAGAGAAAATGGTAGGCTAAAAAATTGGGTTGCGTACATACGAGCCGAAGTCATTGATTAGTCTATTTGTAGCTAGCAGTGGACTTTCAAATCGGCCAATATTTCGTATGAGTAGTATGGTAATAGACATACATTCTTGTAAATCCTTCTGTGCATATGTGTGTTATTTCATCTTCCTCCTAATCAAGTCGGTTAAAACAGTCGATCCAGACTTTGTCTCATCCTGCGGGAAGTTTAACGTATTACCACCCATATCATGTATAATTAAAATAATGCAACTATTATTAAGTGTCAGTGACAATACAAACTCTATATAATTTTGTACTGGTAACAAACACTTTTCAAAATTGTTGACATTACCAATAGCTAACATAACATTTCATATTACCTCTCAGTTATCGCAACCGATAACCAAAATCGCAGCTTTTATGCTTTCGGAACAAAATAGTAAAATAAACAAAAATTACCAAATTTAAAAAAGTGCGAAAGGAATATACAGTCTTATTTATTTCAAGATTTGTTTCATGAAATCAATATTTATAAACTTACGACTCAATTATAAATAACACAATACGCAAAAACATATCCTTATGTTTACCAATTGATACTGACTTTCAAAAGCATTTCAACAGTTGATTCTAGAGTTGGCTTAAATTAACTGAGGACATCATGTTTTAGCACGAGTTATCATATTTGTGAGTATATTTTAATTGTTTTGTACGATTCAAAACAGTTATGTTATATATTTGAAATAGAGTTTTGTAAAATTATTAGCATATGAAAGTTTTTAAAATAATGAATTATTTGCTATGTCATTTGCTACGTCATTTTTGCTTGACGTGAAATGTTAACAAACCTAGCGAAAATTCAAATGTCTATTTTTCTACGTAACTAGTATTGTCCGCTAGCCTGAGAAACTGTGATGTCAATCCTGGCCTTCATTGGCTAATTTGTGTAGGAAGAGAGTAGAGAAACCTCTCTCTTCTAAAAAATGCTAGAGACATTTCCAAATGTTGTTGGAGCCTGTGTGTAACTTGCAATCAAACAAGTACTGTACACCTAGTTGGTGACGATGTAAATGTCTTTTTGTCAATACCGGAAACTATAAACAACACTTTCAAATGTATTGCTGTCTTATTCTCTGTTTTCTTAAGGCCAGGAAAAGTCGGGAAAGTCAGGATTTTTGTAGCCATCTGTAGAAACCCTGAATTTGTATTCTTGCTCTTCAACCCAGCCCACAGGCTCCTATACAATTATTGTCATGCTATTATACCTCAAATAAATTACTTTGCGTATGTATTTCATTTGTACTAGCTTTAAATAAGTTGTAGAATTTTCACAGTTGTCTTTGTCTTGTTAGTTGCTTCTACAAATCTCCTGTCAAGAATTTATCAGGCCCTCTTAGAGCCTGTTAACTTACCAGGTAATAAAATACCTGGCTAGCAATTACAGGCGTTCATACAAAGCAGTTATGGCCTAACAAGGGAATTAATATTATCCAGAGCTGTAACCACAAATGGTACAACCATCCCTCAGCTAATTAAATTTATTTTTTATAAAGTACACGAATGAATCACAAGTTACTAAACAATGCTGGAAACCAGAGCTATTGGTTATTGGGTATATTCCCTAGAACATCAGCCAGTGAACAAATAGTCGGAGCTTGAGTATTCCTAGGACAATAGAGTACATTGCGCAGGACATTGAACTCATCGTGGTTGAAAATTCAGTAAGATTTATTTGAAAATAAAATAATGTTCTAAATATACACCACTTAAGACATCACAAAATGAAAAAATAATTACTAGCCCTCGTATTTTAATGACAACTATATAGCACTTTATAACAATTACGTGCTAAAATACACACAGAATAATAAACTGTAATGATCCTACAAAGAAACATTTATAAAGAAACTCACCTGACTAATATGTTGTGATATAAAAATGAGAGTGGTTTCTGTGTAAGAAGTGGTACGTCAAATTAAAGTAAGTTTCTCAATCGTTGTATTTAGCTGCCACAGTACGAGAAACATCAAGCATTGTCTACGCAAGCCAAATCGCTACTATCGGAAGACATTGTGAATGGTCTCTTAAAGCAGTATACCTGAACGGTGATCAATGATATGTTCACAACCATAGTTCTTGGTGTTTCAGTAATTAACCGTGATTTTTAAGGAAAATGAAAGACAACAGACGAAAATAGTCTTATTTTTAATTTCGTATTAGAATAAACCGTGTCATGACGATGAGGTGTGTAAATAAGCGTCTTTATCGTTGCCTGATTACGATACGGAATAGCTGAACTTTCAAACAAATATTTACAACGTGTAAATAATTTGCACAAGTTTATTTGAGCATTTGAAATTGCTCTTTAATGAGCGAAGGTTACCTGTTATCAGCAACCTTTTGTCGGCGCTATCTAACAGACATGACGCGTCTTCAATTTTAATGCGTGAAGAGACTGATAGTTTCGTCAGCAGACATTTTTGGAATGGCGATTAACAAAACGATAATCAGCATTACAATTTTGCCGAATAAGATTCTGATAAAATTTATAAGCATGCAATTATATACATTATAAGAGTAATGCGTAACAGTACGATTAACAAACTGGAAATTAAAAACTTTGGAATGACATTAATGTAACAATTATAACAGCAGCTAATTTTTAAAAATGAAACTGGAACTACTTTTAGACGAACATTATCATGTGCGAGAGAACTGTATATATTATATATACACACATTAACAATGTAATCTGCTGAAGAATAGTTTTCCGTAGATTTTGCATGTCCAACAAAAAGGGAAGAATGATTTCTGAACACATTTTTCATACGGACAGTATTCCATTGAACGCAGAAGAGAGGCGCCTTCTCATAATATAATGTTTGCTCTCCTCTCTGTTACGACCATAGAAGAACATATCTGAACACTCGCCTGGAAACTTGACCCCCTTGTTGTGTGGCTACAGTTCACCAAGTTACCGATAATGCTATACATTTTTGGCGCTGCAATACGGGCGGTCGAGCTCAAACTCCGCCCACTTCCCTCCCACTAAGATAAACAATTTATCAAATCGTATTTTTTATCAATTTTAAAATACTTCCTTCGCCCACAATTTTAAAGTATGGCTCCAGCAATCTTTATTTACTTTATAATGTTAACAATGGAAAAAAGTGGGCGGAGATTGTGTCCAACCGCCCAGATTACAGCGCCAAAAATACAACATTATCGGTAACTTGACGAACTGCAGCCAAACAACAAGGGGGTCAAGCGAACTACATTGGTAAACAGGCGAGTGTCCAGACCTGTTCTTCTACGACCGTGCCTCTCTGTTGAAAATTTAGTATGTTTCGTATCGAGTGGGTTGGCACAACTGTAACACGCTAGACTAGCATATCCCCGGCTGCGACCATTCTGAGTTCGGTTTCACGTGGTTCCCCGAAATTGCTCCAGGCGAATGCTGCTGGGATGGTTCCTTGACACAGGCAGTGGCTGACTCCCTTTTCCTAGTTCCTGTCCACGTAAGAAGTTTTTAATAATCTTCTCTAACGACCTTGCTGTCGACGAGACGTATAAAGCCCAATAACAAAAAGTGGTATCGCATACTCCTGCTTGCAAGGCTAGCTGTCACAAAATAACACCCGTTAAACTTCAGGGGGAAATGTTAGGAAAAATTAACTGTTAAGTGGAAATTCTAATTTATCTAAGTGCCGAAAGAGGCCAAATACAGTTTTTCCTGTATATGTCTGATATCTGTTGCGTTTTGTCTCGTCTCTTTGTTGTGTCTTTTTGTTATTTTTCTGTTCGTGTCTGATATCTACTGTGTTTTTTGTTTCGTCTCATCGTTGTGTCACATGTTGCTTGGTTTTTGTTTTATTCGTTATTATTTTCATTTATTATCTGTTTGTTCCTTGTTTTTATTTGACCCGATTCCATTTTGGAATTTCATGTTGTGTATGTATCTTGCTGACTAAAGCATACTCTGCTTATTTTATGGTTTTGCTTTTATTTGTTTAGTTTTCTTTGACAGTCATTCAATTTGCAATGGAGTACGTCCAAGAAACTGAATTCAGTCGTGCACTCCCATTGCACAGTTCTTTCAAAGATCACGAAAAAATTCAATGTAATTGAAATTGATCGACAAGTTGTTGAGCTCTTTATTTTAAAAAAAATGTATTAGTAATATTTTAAATGTACTGAGTCTGCTTATTCTATAGCTTAAGTTCGGTTTATTATTTAAATGAATAAATTAAATATTATAGAGAAGATGCTGAACCACATAAAATTATTGAGATACGTTTAGTTGCTAACAACCCAAAAGCCCGTTATTTCTACTACTAAGTTATAATTACTCCAAAATATTTTACAGAAAAATTATACCTTGTTATTTCTTGAAATTTTCCTGCTTATTAATTAATTTTGCGACGTTTACATATTGAATTATGTAACAATATTTTGCAAATATTCTAACATAACCAAAAACATAAGTTAAGTAGAATGAGTTCTAACAAACTATGTGACAGTGGGACATAACCGAACAACTTTATTTGAAGGAAAAATTTGATGAACATATCTCATGAAATATCCGTCTTCCTACTTTATTGTCAAATATAGATGGAGAAAAAAATTGAATAGGGTTGCAGGGCCTTTACAGCAAAACTACAGTAATTTATTACTTTTTTTTTTAAACAACATTGTGCACGGATGAAGGTTATAATATTTTAGTTGACATAGGGTACGATTGCGATTGGCTAATCCCTCTACCACTAAAATAATTTAGAACACATCAAATCCGCAAATATCGGATGAAAACGAAAGTTTTCAAACTTTTTACAATAAACATGGTGGCAATTGTGACATTTTTGTGCCGTCACTGACATCCAGCTTTATTTGACCAACTTTATTTGAAGCGATTGGATAGAAAAGTTTTATAGTGTGACACAGGCTCATGGACGCTTCAGTCACACGCATCATGCTTCCGTATTAATCTCTAAGCGCAAGTGACAGCATTTCATATAATTTATTCATTAAAAGATTGACTCATTGCGCAGCTCTACACTCGGTTCCAGCGGCCGTCACTAGATGGTACCAACAGTTATACCAAAAATTACAAGAAATAATTTTACCGTAGGGATCATTATTGGCCATTTTCCCCTAACGCTTCAATTTGATATCAGACCTTCATCCTAAGGGAAAAGTAATTTTAAAGACTCGCTCACGAAATAAATTGTGTAATTATATAACGTATAACTCCTCAAATTTCAATATTAAAAACAAAAGTCTATATACATTCAAACAAATATTTATTTGTGACAACGGAATATTACACTTTTGGGTAATAAAGATAATAAGATAACCATATACCAGGAATAAAAAATAATTGCTATAATATGGAGGAAAGTAACCAAATATCGGATACTTTTTTAAAAATACAGATTGGGGTTGTAAAAAATGCAAATGTAGGTTGTCACTGAGTTGTAATAATCATCATATATCACGCAATACATCACTAGGTTGTAGCAACAAAACATGTTTTACAAGTAATATAAAAAAAATTAAAATGTGCAAAAAGATATTATTTGGTTATATGGGCTTGGTCGCCTAGTATAGGATAATAAGGGTTCTCATCATCGGATAGTATCCGATATTAAGGTTCGTCGACATTCCCAGCTAACCGTCTGCACAGTTCTCACAAATAAAGATTTCCAACCAATCTTTTGTGCACATTGATTGTGACCCCACTTAATGCACTTGGTGCACCTCACCCACTTTTCACCTTTCTTATCTTGGGAAAAGAAGCCGTGGCACGGTAAATACATTCAGCACCGTCGTCTTTGTCTTCAAGACTATCTTCCCTCGCCACTGGAATTTTGTGTTTTCCTTTGCCTTTTCGGCAATGCCTTGTCGAATTTTGGCTTCTTTGGGTCAGGAAGACTGCTCGTGAATTCCTCAAGTGTTTTTTATATAGTGAACTTGTGATCAGTGCTGCTTTGCCGGTCCGTGTTGCCTGGCTCCGCTGTTTGCTGGTTTCTTCAGCAGTGGTGGAGGGCTAATGTCAGTGGGAAGCAGGAAAATTCTGGATGTACATACTTTATAAGGGTTGGTTAGTAACAGGGCCCACTCATGTGCAAAGTGATGTGCTCTCTTCTTGAACTATGTCGGAGATTCCAGCGTCTTGTCTTGATTTCTGTTAGACATACTTTCGGTAGCCAATTCACTGGAAACGTCAAGCATCTTTAATAGTCTTACGGTTGACATAATTTTCTAGGGTGGATCATGAAACACCGAATGTTTTAGAGGCTTACAGAAAGCCCATTTATTTATTACGCACTGCTTCCACCACTGATTAGATTATGATCCCCATTTTCTTCTTGCTGGCTTCGAGAAAGGTGGTGCCATCTGCTACAGTCAAAATCCACACGATTTAATTATGTGTGCCCTTTCTTATTCAAAACTTAATCTAAAGAAAGGTACTACTGTCGGTGTAGTATTGAAAAATACAACATTATATTCAAATATAATTAACAAAAATTGTTTAACCAATTATAGGCTAAGGTACGACTCATTTTTTTAAATTAAAATTTTATTTATGTATTTTTTAAATTTTTGGTAACATATTTTAGGATTATGTATTCATTTTTAGTCGCGTTTTATAATAATAATAATAATAATTTATTTATTATGTTTAAAGTGCCATCCAACAGTCATGCGACCTATAACAGGATGACACTAAACACATAACAGATACAAATGCAGAAAACAAATACAGAAACACAGGATAAACAATTAACAAAGGACACACAAAAGAAAACAGACACTTAAAACAAAGGGCTAGACACATACAACACACACTGACAGGACAACATGCGGTAAAACATTTAAAAAGAAGACAGACAGAACTGAGACACACTTAATCAACATTATTTTATTTAAAGTCCCAGAATACAATTTTTCTATCCTTAAAAGGACCAAATTTACAAATATTATTTAAATTGAATATACACCTGTTAATTATGTGTTTATTTTTAGATAATGCGTAAAAAGATTAAAGTTTCTACTAATACGGTTAGGCATCTTTAAACCTGTATTGTTTATAATAGTTTGACAATCAAAATAATAGAGAAAGGAGTTAATAAAAAACAGAGCATCATTAACTATCCTACGAGCATATGTAAAGTGGTTGTCTTAAAATCAGTAAGAATATTCACATAACTGAAAGGCATTAACGGTTGAGAGAATCTCATGTAAATAGTTTTAAATAATTTGTATTGTACTGACTCAATACGATTCGAGTCCGTGATGGTAATGCTCTTCCAAATAACAGAGCAGTATTCTAGCTTGGACCTAATCAAAGCATAGTAAAGGCTAATAATAGTAATAATAATACTTAGATTAATTGTAACGTAAGGAAACTTAATTATATTGTTTCACATTACGTACAAGGAAATTAGTATTCTTAATGTCGTATACCAGCCATAATATCAGATATCTGGTATAAGCTGTGCCAAGTATCTGATAATAAGACATTACGTGCCATCGTGTTAGGTTAACATAATACTGTCACATGTTCATTATTCGTGCAATCTGTTTTTTTTTTCCACATCAAACTATGGAACTTGCAGTTTTGTTTGCTACACAAATCATTCGTTGATGTACTCACCTTCTGTAATGTATATGCTTTCGAAATAACGTCTACAAAAACTCCGGCAACAGGAAATCGCAGAAATAACACTCAAACGAACAATATGATCGCTATATACGTCACGCTTGTACACGGTATTATCGATAAAGAGGAAACAGTTTTATAGTCTCACACTAGGTGGTAGCACTCGCTATCCGATATTGCGCACCTATCCGATATTCGGTTACTTTCCCTAATTAAATTATAGGCTGTCGTTTAATACGTATCGCTTTCTATTACGTGTAAAACTGTTTGAATAAGAAACAAAACGCTAACTAAAAACATATAATCAAAAATAAGTGTCTCTGTGTCAGTTTCGCATTTAACTTCATGTTAATTCTATGTGTATTTTATGTACTATCAAGGTGGGTGTGAAACGGTTCAATTGATTAAAGTAGCTTGTCGGGTGAAATAACGTAGTTCGCACGCGATAACAAACCTCCAAACAGGAAACGACACGGTGTTGGGTTGAACAAGTTCCGGAGTCACGCCTCTGTTAAATTGTTTGCCGACTGACGTCGCAGAGCCGCTGTTTGCGGCAGTGTTTTGTTTTGGTCGAGCGCCAGTAGAAAGAAGCGCCCTTGTAAAATAGCATGTAGTTGTCGTTGTCGGCGACGATAGCCGCTGTCACGGTGTCGCAGGTCTGAGCCGACATTGTCTGTTCAGTTCACACCGCGGAGCTAACAACCGCATAGGCTGCCTGTCCATGGCAGAGTGGGCCATCTTTAGGCGGTTATACTGCGGGGGTTAGCGCGGAAGCATAGGATTAACCGGGGGGTGGGGTGGGGGAGATATTGGTGTATATATATATATATATATATATATATATATATATATATGTGTGTGTGTGTGTGTGTGTGTGTGTGTGTGTCTGTGTGTGTGTGTGTGTACGTATATATATACATATATATAGTGGAAAGTTGAAAGTGGATATATATATATATATATATATATATATATATATATATATAGTGGAAAGTTGACATTTTCTCAGAATTTCGGTGCGGTCGAGGGAAGCAGCCTACTGATGTTCTGTAACATATAACTGCATTAAAATCAGGCAAAAATTCAATTATTTGTGTGTCTGTGTGTGTTTGTATGTAGGGATATATAGTGCATTGCATTTAAAACATCTCCGTCCCGCCCCCTTACCGAAAAAAAAATAGCCCTTGGATACGCCCATATTAGGTAGGTTTGCTCGATCACCAGGTTATGTCTGAAAACCTGCAAGCAATTCAATGTCTGATGACTTACTAGGTTCTTTAAAATTCTGCTCGGGTTATTGTAAAAAAAATTCCGTGTCAATACTATGCTAAGGCCGCCTACCCAGGGGGCCGATTAAATATCGCTATTGAGAGGTGCAGCGCAAAATTTGCGCCTGCGCTGCGTTGCTTTGGTATTAAATATAAATACGCAGGTGCAAGTGGTCACGTGACGGCGCAAAGTTCCTGAAAATCTGAGACTAGCAAATGGCTCGACGCTGGTCCATCTACGCCTCTCGCGCATGCGCATTGGACAGTTTTCGGGTGTGTGAAGTGAATTAACATAAAAGTTGGATATCTTTATATGTATCCAGTGTTCTATGGACTTGAATTTTTACGTTTTAGTGTAGACTACACGTTTGATCTTTTAATAGTTACGAAGTACAGTAAAGGTACGAAACTGAAATGTTTTTTACTAAAGAAGCAATTAAAAATGGGCAACGATTCATTATCCTTTTGCCGGAATATATTTTGAGAGCATTTTTCGTGGCACACGAGAAAATAGTTGGTTTGTTGAAGAGGTTATTTATACCCATAAATAATTTGCTTAAAACTTTTAAGCAAATGAAAACGTAAAAAAAAAAAAAAAAAAATGTTTTGCAAGTACCTATTTCGCTAATTGCTGAACACAGTGCTATTACCGCTATTTTTCTTGCTTGGATGGAGTGTTTCAGCATCACATCTTTCTCGACCACTTGTTTCCACATTACACGTGCTTTATATTTAAGAGTGATTCTGTTGGGATTCTATTTATTTCACAACATGGGTGGGCTAAGATTTTAGTTTAAAGTCTTTCGTGAGACTTGTTGCTGTGTACACATCACACCTAAGCCTATCTCAGTGAACACTGCAATCGTCTAGGCCTAATTTGCACTGAATTATTTAGAAATTATCAACGTATTTCGAATTGATGATTTAGTACTTGCTGAAAGACGAAAGCCACATTATAGACCATTAGGTAGTAGGCCTACACTCACAAATACCATACCACACAAGTTAAAAGAACTTACGTGAATTTGAAAACTAAGTCACTCAAATTAATACCAGTACAAATATAAAATGTATACATAATTTATACTCTATTCGCGTCACACGTCTATCATTTTGGGCCCTATTTTCCGTTAGCAACGTAAAGTATGTAAAAGCTGGTTACAGACGAAAACCACTCCAACGTGTTTCAAAAGTGCTACAAAAATGATCTCCTCCATAAATAAAGCACTTAATTATTCACGAACAATATCATTCAATAAATATGAACACACACATCCACTAGTCATTATGTAAACTTATTTTTCACATTTCAAAACACAACTACGACATATACGTTTATAATAAAAATTTTGTGACAATTTTCCTTCATAACTTGATATGAAACTACACTTTTCAACCTTGTATAAGCACGGGAAGGCTACACAGTTTGAGTTTACGAAAAATACAACCAAAACATTACTTTTAGCGCGAGAAATTGTTCACTGCTACATGGAAGCTATATCTGCATGTGCGCATGCGGGTGGGCAGACAGTTTCTGCCGTCCAAGTGGCAGTGAGAATGATGTTACAAATTTTCTGATTGACTTAGGCAAGTCGGAGAGAGGAAATAGTTGCGCCGAGCCGAAATAGGCTCCTCCCCTTGCGTATTACATTTTCGAGTATATTTAATTCCAACTACGACTCGAGGTGCAGGCGCAGAGCAGATTTACTTGCGTTGCGCTGCGTCGCGTCGGTGCAAAACACAAGTGGCGATATTTAATCGACCCCCAGGACGCCGAACTGTGCGCAGAGATTCAGCAGTTACAAGGTAATTCAAATGCTGTTTAGCGTATGTAAGTTATGTCTGCATAGGAATAACATTCAAAGAACGTTACATACTTGTATACCCGTTTCATATCCTCCATTTACCCTACATCTCAAGTTTATTTTTACGTTGCCGGTAGGAAGATCTTGATGCAGAATCTTTCAAAAGTTATAGACGTGTGCAATTCGCCTTTATCTTTAAAATTACGTCATCAGATGATTTGCTTTACTGAATGTCTCACAGAGGCGAGTTGTCGGCGAGGAGGCTGCACGCCAGTTCAGTGACTTGCGCCTAAAGCAGGGGTGGCCAACCTTTTCGAAGCTATTGCCCAAAAGTCGAACCAAATCATGACAGTAAAAACTTTCACGTCAACAACTTTGGGCTGAACACTAACGTACTGTTTTATAGTAGTATAACAGAGAATTGTCTCCACAGTATTTAGATAAGGATCGTTGCCAAATATTAAATCATTATTTAAATATTTATGCCGTCAGTGTAAGTAACTTTGAAATATTACGCAAATGCTTTAGCTTATGGCGGGGCGTTTAAAACGCAGTGGCGGGCCAGTGCTTGGCCCGCGGGCATAGGGTTGGTCGTCCCTTGCCAAGAGGTTAAGGGCTTGGGCCCGAGTTTCTCGACTTTCCAGATAATTATTTTTTAAATGCGTACGAGAGTCGATATCGTAAAATCGCTTCGTAACTTTTTTGCAAATTGGTTTTACTATGCAATGTAATTTTTCGAGACAAACTGTATAATGAGTAGAGCTAATTTATCAATTAAAAGGAAATTACGTTAATTAATTAATTAGCAACTATTTTGTAGTCCGAGACCTAGAAGAGCGGAAGAACAAAGGGCGATCCAAGCACATGCATCACATCTCATCATAGCCTCTATTAGGCAATTCACTGAAATGGCGTGCATTCTTTTTGTTGAAAGCGAGCTTTTATGAGACATTCAGTAATGACGAAACAATTTTATAATGCAGTGTAAATGTGTGTTCAACGTGCTTAGACCTTTTACAGTTTGATACCGGGTTCATAACTATAATGCACCTTGGAAATATCAATTTTCGTCATGTTCTGTAGCGATGAGGTAAGCTTTATAGATTCGTGGAGGGCTTGAAATGAGTAAAATACCTTCAACGATCTTTAAAATGTTCTTTCGTAGTTTATATCACGCCCACACGTAAAGCAGTCTAGACTGGCGGACACCCAAAAAAAAATGTCATAACCTACAAACTTACATTTCTACCAAAGAAAAGTTTGATAGGAGAGTTTCGAAACAAAGGAAAATATAGTCTGGCATATTTGAAAATTGAGCAATGTAAGTCATTTGTGTTTGACGTTCCGAAGTCCAACAAAACGCGTTCAAACACACGTCTGGCAAAATGTGTTCCGAGCTACACGCCTGCAAATCATGATATCAACTTTGTTGCGTCAGATGTGGCATTCACGTGCACAATCTGCTTGTCTCATGGCCTGAACTGAAGGAGTGGATTAGCGTAATCTTATTTGATACATAACCATTGTTTAAGCCAAGTCATGTTAGCACTAGCTAGAAGGAAACAGTGTTAATGCGTCGAGCGTACTCTTCGTGCTTATCCAAACAAAATTTTAAAGAAGAGTCAAGGAATATTCATTTTGCAAGATACTGAATTATAAAGTTTGTTGGTTCGACAAAACGAATATTGTTGACTTTCAAATTTCATTTAGCCAACTAAACGCTCTTGTAAATCAAGGACGTGTTTTTTTATTCCTTATACAAACGGCAGGGCCTATACGACTTGATAATGCCTCCAAAGACATAAATAACAGTGACAGCGTTTCTCAGCAAAGAATAAAATTGAGCAATGCATCAAAGGTAACTTCTTTTTAACGCGTGATCCCAAAATAAAATTTAAAAAGTCATTATCAGTATGATGCTATGTAATAGGTATTATGGTGTGTACTGCAGAAATGCCTAACCTGATTACTGCCGTGACGTAACGTAGTCGTGATTTTGATTAATTTTAATTTCGAAAGTCAGGTGGGGTGCTGAACAGTGGGAAGGGAAAACACCAGTTAAGTCTTACCATCAAAGTTCTTGACGGAGTTCCCAGGCGTCCCTGAAATAGCCTCATGCAATCCCCTACGATAACTGCTACACTAACTCTACCGAAATGATACACAGCCTGAATGAATGACTTAAAATTTATACTGCCGAAAAGTAGAGTGAATATAATTTGGATCCTATAGAAAGGCACAGCTAGGATTCACCTAAAAATTAAATTTAATAGACTTGGCTGACTAATACTACATAGAGAAACTAAAATAATCCAGTTGCAGTAGAAAAGGACCAATTCACATTACTAGTGTTGTAGCAGAAAATATGTTACGTCGGGCAAATAGCATTTCAGATAGTTCACAACCAAATAAATAATACAGTTCATTTTTGCCTCGACTAATTAAGTGGTAGAGCATTATTCAGAGAAACTTGACAAACAGTTGAGTTGGTGAAAAACTTCCTGAGGACGGGAAAATGTAAACCACGTTGAACAAAATACTCGCAGCATGCTAGTAAATAACCCTCATGGCGTCTTTGGTCGCGCTAAGTTCAGGCCATGTAAATTAAGATAGCGAGACTTATCTGCCGGCTTCTTTGCGGTGAGTGTCATCCCGAGGTTCTCGACGTTCTAGTAGTTAGTCTCGTTCCACTCTTAGCTAGCTAATCCTAGTCTCATTACTCAAAAACTGCCGAAAAGCAAATTCTCGTGCCGCTTAACCATCGGTACAACACACAGAAAAACTCCCCTCTCCATGCTTTGAGGAAGCAGATAATACTGCACTGCAAACTGAAGCTAACATATCAAATAGAAGAATCCATTAAACAAAAGTAAACCTGTGAGTCAGCCATTACATTAAGCCCAATATTAAAGAAAAGTGCGCCGAAACATTAATAAATAATTATTACCTCGAAATAGCGTTAACAGCTAATCAACCATTAAAAGTAATAAAATAAAACTTGGGGGTTGAAATTGGCACATGTTACATCAGATAAGTAATATTAATTGGCCACCTGAGTCGAAATGCTTTATTTTGCGCGTTCGAGACCTAAAAGTTGGAAAGCACATCACTCCTCATGCTTGCCTCTATGGCCAAGTCATCTCGCCGATAGATAGTCTCTACAGGCCATTCAGATGAGGCTATAATTTTTGACGAAATATTACATATGCCCAAGACACTTTTAAAAGGGACTGCACAAAGATTTTCATCCGTAAAAACTGCCGAAATACACAGTTTCGTTATTTTGAACAGCGAGAGCTTCCTACATTACTTGAAGACTTGACATTGTTGTAACTAGAGACACTTGAAAATATCGGGTAAAGTTGACTGATAGGCACCAGCGTGGTGTGTATAACAACGAGGGTTTTGTATCGATATTAGCTATCGTTTATTTGAAACACTGTTTCTCTCTTCAAGAGGCACAGTTAGAAGTGTAAAGTAGGTATGGGAAGGCACGATGTCTAACGGACGACTGGAATGTTCGATCGTCAATTTAAATCTGAACTACTCAACTACTCATCAAAATTCGATGATATAATATATATATATTTTTTTTTTTTTGCTGAGTAGGTATTTTACCAGCGGACGTTATTTACATAGCACTATGCGTTCTTATGTTTTTTTTTTCGAGCAAAATATTAAAAGTTCTTTTTAGACGAATAAGGGACTGAAACCACAAAATCTACAAAAATGGAAAACTGTAATTTTTATACTTTGTAATATTATAATTTGACAATCCGAAAATCTCTGCACGAGAAGTTTACGGGTGTTAAAAATGTTTCCAAATGAAAACGCGAGTATTTTTGAAATTCGGTTATTATAGAGGCCTAGATATCATCATATTAAAAATTATAAAATTGACAGTTTTCCATGTTTATAGATTTTGTGGTTTCAAGCACTTGTTTTCCTTAAAAATACAGTTTATAATTTTTTATTCGAAAACAAAGCTTACTACCTACAGTGCTATATAAATAAACGTCCGCTGATAAAATACCTACCCATAAAAAATCTCATCGAATTTTGATGAATAGTTCAGATTTTTTTGACGACTGAGTATTCCAGTCGTCCCTTCGACATCGTACATTTCCACGCCTCTTAACGCAGCACGTGTTTAATTTGACCTATAACTGTTCACAAATGTCACAAATTACATCTTCCAACAATAGTACGATAAAGCTACTACAGTTTATTGGAAACTATGTTGACTTGCAATTTTCGTGATTTTCCAGCGTCTCTAGATATCTAACCTTTGTAACGTTCTTCGAATGCTTGTCATAATCAGACTTGACTGGATTTAGTTTGTTGGACGTACTCCATTCTTACTACATAATTATGTTTTTCTATTATCTTTAGTTTTCTTTGACAGGCATTTAGGCCTACATCGCAATGGGGCCGCAGTGGCTGAATAGTCAGACCATTCGCCTCCCACCATGGCGATCCGGGTTCGATTCCCAGCGTGGTCGGTCCCATGTGGGAATTATGTCGGACGATGCCGTTGATCGGTGGGTTTTATTGGGATCTCCCATTTCCCACGTCCGTTCATTCCGGCGCTGATCCATACTCACCTCATATCGACCCTCACCAGCGCCAAAGACCTCGATGTTAAGCGCAGACCAAAAATCTCTCACTAACTCATCTACATCGTAATGTAGTATGTCCAAAAACTATATCCCGTCATGTATTCCTATTGCACAACTCTTTCAAAGAACATAATCTGACATCACTTGTCATCTTGAGTAGTTTTCAAATAACTCCTATCGTCGTTTGGCGTCCTGGGAAAATGGCCACCCTGAGTCTTGTGTACTGGTGCTGTAACGCGTCACGTTTTATATTTTACGTGATATCACTTAATGTATTTATATTACGTTTATCTAACGATAAAAATACACTTCAAACTTTATTTATATAGCTTAAAAATGCAGTACGCTTTTTTAAAAACACGGTTTTGGAGCCCTCCAAAATGGCTAAAAATCGGGCTTTCTTAGACTGCTCTTACTCCGAAATGCTACCTGAATTCGTAAAACGCAAACCAAAAAGCGTGCATTAGTCTTTATATGTGCTTCGAGATAAAGTGAGCGATTTTGAAGACCATCTTGTCTATAATAATAATTTAAAATTATTTATTGTTGGTTCAGACACTAACTTTTGTGTACGTTACACTCTATAATACACTTTGGTTGTAACTCGGGTTGATTCGTTTATATAAAAAAATTCGCAGTAAACTATTAATTATCTGGAAGAAAAAAAAGTAACTAGGGTTTCAAAAATGCTTATTTTATTTTGATCCATCTATACTATATACTATCCAAAAATAGAATTTTAGAGTCACCTTTTAAAAGTCCCATGTAAAACAGACCACTACGAAAACCTTGCGCGCCAGTTCAGTGCACTGCGAATAGAGGCGATATGCTTTAGGGCGAGCATGGTGCTATGGATATTTTCACTCTGCTGTTCCTAGGCGGCGAACGCGTAAATTTGAAACCGGTGCACAAGACTCTTAAAGGAATTTCACAAAAAGTATTGGGGAAATTGTAATTCCGTGAGTGAATAGGAAGTAAAGAATACAAACTGCTTTTGAAAACTTGGAAGGTACTTACTGAAGGTAACATTTGTAGTTTGTATGAGATGTTACAGCTGGACACTAGCTTGTAAGTTGACTTTATTTGTGATTATGAATACTGATCGTAATTTTTGGAGAGTCTTAGAGGAATGGCTTCGCTTTCTTACAATAACGTGGTTATCTTCCACGTGAATTTGCGTGATAGTTGTGTTTGTAGGCATACTTACCAACCTTAAATTAGCTGGTCCAATTTGCTAAACTCTTCTCAAAAATCCTTTGAGAACTTTTTTTTAAATTATTTAGACTAAAACACAAAAATTAAAGCTTTTGTAACTTCCAACAACTGCCCAATGTCATAGTTGTAAAATGAGAGCCAAAACAACACTACTTGCACAAGCTGAAGCCCACGTTTTCACCCTACTTAACATTCTGTAGCTGTATGTCCGTCTTGAAAGTATCATTAATACAATTTCATAAATTGATGACTAATAGTTTTATGTAATTGTGGTTTGTTTCTGAAACCAGAGCCCAGGAAACAAGTACAGAAACTCATTGGTTTTGTTTTTCATGCCTGGTACATAAGAATATGCACGCCAATACTGGTGTAATATATACGTCAGGCCTGTGTTTCACATCAATCCACGTGTTGTCAAAAATTGTTTGCTAAACGAATAAATATTCAATATCTCTTGATTCTTGATAAAGTCATTAAAGAAAACAATTACGTATGTCTATGCTACTTCAATGTAGAGTCCAATACATCTTGCCTAGTATCCAAGGAGAATGTAGAGATTTCAACCTGAGATTTTCATGGTAAGTCCTGATGTGTTGAAAGGAAAGAATTGTCACAAAATTTAAGCTATTTTTCTCTTCAGTACCATTTGTATGTGAAAATGAGGAGGTGTAATGTTGGCGAGTACTGGTAACCATTCCAGAAATGTAGAGGGGATGGTTCACGATACGGTCCTCATGTCATTCAGCTGAATACATATCGTGTAGTCGCTGTGAAGCCATACTGGACTGCAATATTCAGCCACGGGATATGCTAGGGTAAGTGCTATAGTTCTGAGGGTATATGCAGTTGGACCCCATCTCGTTCCTGAGATTTTGTGCAGGATTTTATTGCGGGTTTTTATCTTAACATTTAATCTACCTAGATGCTCGCTTCAAGTCAAGGATCGCTCCAAGGCGACAAATAAATATTTAGGGTAAGAGCTGAACTTTCGTAGATAACCACTGAATTGAACTTGAAGATTTTAATTAGCTTGGCTGTTTGTAGCTCCTATTATGAAAGGATCTGACCTCTGTTTAGGCCATGTTTTGTTTCAGTCGCAAGTTTTGAAAAACGTATCTAGCTTGTATACACAGTGAAAACAGTATTATCGATAAGTTGCTTGATTTAATTTTTAAAGTATTAAATAGTTCTTATAAAGTAAAATTTGAATCAGGATTCAACATGAAGTGACTGAAAATATCCCCATTATAATGTTACTATGTAAACACATCCAGACTGGACAGACGAAGGAGTGAAGTGAGTTAACCTAGTTCTATCGTCTAGATGTAGATGGGTTAGTGTGTAAAATCCGAATTCAAAACGTTACTCTACGTGCCTGTTGGACTGTAAATGAACGAAGACTAAACTGTCGCAATAGCGAATCGTAAGTTTGTTTATGTGATCGGTTAGAATCGTCCTAGGATAAATTTTGGCTTTTATTTTTTGGTTTTTGAAACTCACTTCGTATTTACATGTTAATCTGGATTAAAAATTTTACTATAAATTCAGCTGGATCCTCGTTTCTTTTTTTAATAGGTTACACTCACCGCTGACTCCAGTCTAAGATCAATCCAGTCCAGAATTTTACTCTGAAGGCATTAATTGAAAACTCTTCCTAATAGGAACATAGCAGAAGATGTTATGTTAAGCATTCCTGGCTGAAATCCACGTGTAAGGTTTTTTCCACTTTGAAAAAAAAAAAACGCAGGAACACTTGTTAAATCGATATAACTCGGTCCTACACTAATTTGTGCAAGGTATGCAATACCAGATAAACCAACGATTTGCACGGCGGCCAACACGATAATTTGTCACCTAGCAAACCAGATTTCACACCAGGCATGTGAAGTACGTATGACCTGTTTTATTTTCTGTCGCACGTTCTATGCAAACTTTTCTTACTGACAAAAACATTGCAGTTTCAGAGCCTAGAGCACAGACGTTACAAATACCTGATTAAACAAAATAACGAAATTAAAAGTTTTATCATCATCACACTGTAATGTACAATTACGTTCAAAATGTTGAACGTTATTCGAAAAACTTTTAAATAGGACGGAGTAAATTTTTAGTACTTTTTAAAATATTTCTTATTGAGTTTAACAATACGCACACTTATTAGAAGCGTGATTTTCGGGTCCTAAAATGCCTTTTTTAGACTGTCGTATGTGGGTATAAATACTAACTGGATTCAAAAGACACACAGAATGTCTTTTTAAATATAAGTTCAAAGCCTACGACGTACGGACAAAAAGTATAAAATACGTTCTTCAGAGAAAATTCACGTTAAGATTTAAAACGAAAAACGTAGGACGCATTCAACTGATAATTGATGCATGAATAGTTAATCTAATTCACTAACAATTTTATTACACTGAATATGATATAAACTGTTAGCTGCTCTTTACAATCTTTACTATTAATTACCTTTGGAAAGAGCTCAACGTTTTTGGTCTTACATCTTACGAGTATTTTTCAGTCTGTTTTAAAACATGGTACATTAATTTTTTTATTTAAATAAACATTTTTTCATATTTAGTAAACATTTTAAATAGTTACACAAGAAAAAATAGTTTCTGTACCACGCTACAACATGGCTCACGCGCTAGGTCCACTAATTCTTAAATCGAAAACGTTTACAATAGCAAATATAAAATTCAGTGTAAGTTTCTTAACTGCATTCTGTTCTGATGAAATGGATAATTATTTCGAGATGCAGCAAAATACGTCTTTTTTCGCTACATTTCGTCAGTTGCATGGCAAACAAATGACTAGAATTAAAAATTCTCGTAACTACTTTAGTGATGCATTAAGAATTAATCGAAAGCCTTTTCGTCAGAATCACCAGACTTCTATATGACGTCTCATTAAAAATTCCAAAAACATTATAAAACACAGAAAAGTAATTTGCAACTGTTGAGAAGGAAAACATTATTATTACACCTATAATTTATATTTGCACCAAGCCCTCTTCAGATTATAAACGTTACTTGATACACACTTTCTGCCTTCTAAAAATATTTTACACTCAAAAAGTGAAATGTACTTAAAAAAACTTAAAGATTTTAGTGTTTTCGAACAAACCAGTATTATAAATTTACACTGTTACAGGAATAAGGTAAATTACTCCGAATGTTGTCACTGGGCACTTAGAAGATACTTGGTAGAAACACGTACATAACTGTATTTGCATTTTTTTTAATTACTATGACCGGTAGGAAAATGTTTCATATTTTTAAACTTTTAAACATTCTAAACTGTCCCATTGTTAAAAATGTAAGTTAAAACTAAATACTTAATCACTATTTTAACTGACTTTAAAACAAGGACAAAGTTATAAATTCATTTTTTTAATATTTGTTACCTCAAAAGTCCGTCATTTATAAATTGATTTGTTAATTTTTATTTTTGTTGGAAAGGGGAGATTTTCAAGGGGGTTCCATTTAAATTTCATTGGCATTGGACCTTGAATTTCGAAGATACGCCAGGGAACTCCTCAAATTCAAATAGGGGTGAGTGGGAGATTTTGGTTAGCGCTTAACATCGAGGTCTTTAGCGCTGGATGCGAGGTGAGTATGTAGAGCATGAAAGGGCGGGGAAACGGGAGTTCCTCGAGAAAACCCGCCGAGCAACGTCATCGTCCGGCACGATTCCCACATGCGAAAATCCGGGGATCGACCCCGTCGGGAAAAATCTAATAGGAAATGCATAGTGATTGAGATATTGGTAGGTTTATGACAACACAAGACTAGGCAGGCACCTAACTAAAGTCAAGGACGTTCTGTACTGACTTGGACTAAGAATACACTACGGCAAACAGCACGAATGTGGAAGGTAGCCACCGGAATACCATAAAAAATCAAGAAATAAAACATTTTTTAAAATAAAAAATAATACCGACTTCAAAAAAAATCTACTCTGAAAAATAAGCAATAAAAGTAAAAAAAAAATATTATTTTTAGACTACTTAGAACACAATAAATTTTATTAGGACAATAATGTACACTGTTATTTTTGGAGTTGGTACCAGCCAAGCTTTTAAGAAAATTTCTTAAAGCCAGGTGTAGCTGCTAAAGTTCTTATGTAGAAACTTCAGAATTATTTTTTAACGCGGTTGTAATTGTATACTTATTGATGGGCCACCAAAAAAAATCATAGGGGACAGCCTTAAGTTACATTCATACGGGTCGCTGACGAGAAAGTGAGGCGAGGTCTTAATTAAGAGCTAATGATGGTGAATGAAAGTGAAGTAAGAACACAACGTACTTCCGCAACGGAGCTGGAATGAGAACCCAGGTCCTCTCGCACCATAGACCGACGCCAGTAGATCGGCATGCACGTAGAGGCGATGAAACAAGTCGTAAGTGCGCAAGAAAGGACACTGGGGCCCGCGTGTTCCCTTGCCCTAACAATGCTATACAGCCGAAGGTAGATTCAATTGTTTTCTGCCCGAAACTGCTAAACGTGTTCCCAATACTTTGTAAACATTTGAAGGAAACACATCTTCACACCATGCTTATATTTTAAAAAAACTACTGTAAACTGGGGGTATCTTTGGCCATAGAAATTAACTTCGTCCCTCTCAAATTTTCAATTTTATGTCTTTTAGCGAAAAGCGTTTATAATTTTTTTTCAATTGCTTTTTTTTCTTTTAGTTCTTGGTTCCAATCGTCTATTTATTCACCACAGGGCCCTCAAAGTAATAATTTGAATGGGACAAAGTTGCACAAAATGGGCCAAATTTGCTTCAGTTTACGATACGTCACAAGGGCTGAAAATGCGTTTTCGTACGTTTTGAATCTGAGAAAATAAAAGTGTGATTAATAAAACACAAATATTGAAGGTTTCGTTTGACTTTGTGCAATTGTTCCACAAATATAGTTAAAGGGCCACCGATCTGATCAAAGTACCGTTGAGAAAAAGTATACCACAAGGACACTACGCACCAATTTAATTAATCTCGCATAAAGGTGGTATTATTATTACTATTATTAATATTGACGCCCGTGCCAATGTCACCCGTATTAGTTTCAGTTTTGATTACCTCCAGCTGATAAAAAAAATCATCCAGCTATGTCTTCTCCGAAGAACTTATAGCTGTGGTCGATCAGTTTGATTTCATGCGTCTGCTAGGTATTAGTAGGCGCCTACGTCCGGGGCTCGAGTCCTGTCCCCCAGCGAGGGAGGGGGTGTATTTTCATGCCGCCGGGCGACACAGGATATTTGAACACAGCGCGGCGGGCGAGCGACAGACAAGTGTCGCTGAGATAAGGCGCAGGCCGGAGAAGGCAGCCAGCGAGTCAGGCGAGGTACAAAAGTGTTGCTGTTAGCCAACATCGCCTGCCTTGCATGCCTGCTTGTTGACTCGAACCCTCCCTCCACCGCCGCTATCAACAGCTAATATTTGTCGCCGAGAGCAACACCTTGTACACGTGGTGTGTGGTGGGGGCGGGGGTGGACCATGTACCAGCCGCCCACCGCCCGCACACACCGACAGTCCTTCGCGCGTCTGTCAATACCAGGCTCCGCTTAAGCCCCGCAACGTACATCCGTTTTCCAATTTGCTGAAGCGCCGTAAAAGTGACAATTGGGAACCGAATTAGAGCGATTGCGAGGAGAGATAGCGGTCTTGTTTGCCCGCGTCGCGGCCATTGTTTCGCGCGGTGTGTGTGTTGTTTGTCTGCCGAGGACGCGGTGAGATTTACTCCTCCCCCCCCCCCCCCCCTTGCAAACAGCATCCTCCGAGATGACGAGTGACGTTGCTGCCGTAATTTACGGCGGCTCGCTTGACGGCCGTCCGTCAAGGCAAGCTACATGACGTCTGTCGACTCCACGTCTAGAGGCCGACACACGGAGAGCGAAAGAGCCATCGAGTCGTACACTCATCCCCGTCAAAAATTTCGCCCCAGTATGAATGCAAGAGTCATACGAAATATTAACAATGAAATAGCGCAGCAATAGATAGAAAATACAATTAACAAAGGGAGAGGCAGCAGAGGACACGTCAACACTGGACTTCCAACTTAACCGGGCGCCTTTAAGCATCAGCCAAGCCCGGAGGGATGTCATGGAATGCGAAGGGAGGAGAAAACAGGAATGCCCCGAGAAAACCCGCCAGCCAAAGGCTCCATGACAGAGAATAAATATACATTAGTATCTCGTTGGACAGTCTCGTCACCTGGTTGCGTGACGTCAATGGTCGCGTTCATTTAGTCGTCCGGTGTGATACTATTTTTAGGTGGTGACTTTTAAAGTGTCCATCCACTGTTGGAGAAATCACTCATAACTTCCTTCTCTTCCTCGGTGGAAAAACTACTTTAGCACGTAAGCGTTTTTTGCACTAAATATGACTGAATTGTATATGTTTAAGCATAATAACTGTTGTAGTTTACTGTTTCTTCTTCCCAGCTGATTGTTTCTGTCATAAGCTACCACGACCAACTTCTCTACCAAAGGCTTTTGCTTCTTTATCTTTGCAGCTTTACACGTCCATATATCTTGGTGTTGACTCGGAAAAGGCTTTCCATGTTTCCTACACCAATTTCTTCCCCATATTGTTACAGCTGATAAGGTAACGGAACATAAACGCTAATGAGAAGGCTGATGATATAAAAAATAGACGAGGATGAATCCAGTGTAAAAACCATTCGAACCTAAACTGTGTTGTTTTACGAAATGCATGACATTATGTATTATGCTCATTGTATAAGAGAAAACAATGGAATTAATTATGAGGTATCTTTGTTGAACTCATCATACATATTTTTGTTCCATTGCCCCGTCTGAGACAACCTACTGCATAATGTCCTAAACCATATCATCCACACTATTTTAAAATGTCGTTTACTCCAATATTACTGCAATGAATGGGAGCAAGTATGACAGCTATTTTCTTGGTTGTTGATAGTAGACACTAAATTAAATTTGACTTAAGAGGGCGTGGTACATAATTCAACGCTTAAAGCATTTATCTGTAACTGTAGGTTTCTTGAAGCCAATTTGCGAAAATTAAACAATAGCAATCCTAGACAATAGTTTCAGCCAACGTTTAAAACAAAATTTTTTCCAGTGTTACGGACTTCTGAGGCACAATCTCTGACGCCGGAACCTCGTGCATTTAACTGCGGGGCAAGAGATCACGTGCAACGAATTAGTAATTCTGGATAAATATTTACTCACAAAGTTGGCAAATACCATTATCTAGGATTGTCATTGAGTATTTTATTCAAATTGGCTTCGAAAAAAGTGAAGAAATCAATTGATGTTTTCAGCGTTTATTTATCTACCACGCACTCTTAAGTGCGAATGATTGTTTCACGATGTATTAAATGACTAGACAGAGAGGGCTTGTTCTCATGTTTGAAGAATATGTCAAGAATACCCCATCATATTTGATATTTTCTGTACAGACTGATAAAGAGGGATGAGTCGTTTATCAAATAGTTGGTTTGACTTTCGAACACTTTTTGTGGATCTCGTATGTTTGTTGAATGGAATATAGGAAACTTGTTAAATGATACAAGTTACATTATTTCGCGAAATAATTTATGCGGTAGTTTTTGTACAAGCACGCAGGGCCTATTTCTGTTTTCCGTTTTCCTCAGTATTTTTTATTTCATTATTTACGTGAAATCTGCAACTTGCCTTGAAACATACATTACGTATCTGCGTTTTCATCCAAAAATCTGTTACTTATGTTCTTCAGTACACTCCATAACGATTAAGGTTTTTTAATCCACAATATAACGATTTCGCTTAGGTATTTAATCGAGTATGGTCTGAGCTAGTGTCTTGGTGACGCTTGGTTATTGGAATATATATACTGATATAGCCTCATAGTCAAGTAAGTTGGCCTAGAATGTCTTAACTATAGCACTTTATTCTGGGCTCGACAGGACCCTATTGGAAAAAAAAAATAATTGTAATTTTCTTTTAAACGACTAGTCTTCCATCGCCTTACAATAAAACATTTACCGATTGATAAATCTGATTCAGAGCAACTTTATAAAATGGTTTCTTGATTTTGCTTTAAATTTAAATAACACATGTTCTTCAAATTTGTTTGGAATAACGGAAGTGCATAAATAATTCAAGTTAACCATGTCTGTGACACGAACTGAAAACCACCATACATACTGTGTGAAGTCCAAAGCAAAGAATAGGGGCAGCATTACATTCACTGCCTCTAGGCATTATAAGTAAGCTCTGCTATAAAATTGCCTTAGATAGTGTCGTTTCTTAATAAAGTTATCAGTAATTTTTGACAATGTTTAATATCGTTGCATTTTCTAGGTGTACAGTAGTTTTTATGCTATTTTGATTGATTTGTATAAAATTTAAAATAAAAAACGCACCATTTTTGTTAAAGTGTAGCAAATTGAGATTTTCAAAATATTCTTCCAAAGGAGATATGAAAATTTTCGTCAGAATATAAGAAATGATTACTTGTATGATATTAATTTGGGTATAAAAACGTTAACTACAAACATTAAATGCGTAGTTTAAAGTAAGATTTTAGTAGCTGAAAACCTAACCCTTGGATTTAACATCCATCTAATGGGAAAGTGTAAAATTAACTGCCTGACGTTTGTCATATGCACGTGCAATAAAATTGGTTCGTCTGCGTTTGTGTACAAGAGGAGCTGTACGTGCAAGTTAACCGAAATGTTGGCCGACCTAAGGTAGACGTCGAACACAATGTATTAGACTAAGTTGATAGAAACTTACGAGCCAGCACTCGGGTAGTAGTTAACGTGCTCAATATATATAACAGTGCGCATTTTACTTCGACTGCTAGCTTATCACTACCAGCCACTGCAGGTACTTCCTCCAGTGCGTCATTGTTTAGACGCACAGCAGGATAATACTTGGATGCGTGGTACCCAGGGCCTTTATTGACCAGTGGCATAGCCAGCCAGATCACCTGACCTATACCACATAAAACACGTAAGAGATGCGACAAGGTAAGCTTTTCATTGTTGTTACCGTACCAGATCTCGGGGCGTACATGAAAAGTAAACAAAACCATATGGAAATAGAGAAATTGGTATTAACGACCGCTTATACTTCAAGAAATACTGTAATTTTTTAGTATCTCAGTTACATTAATGGTAAATGTGACGTTTCTTAAGTGTCAGTTTCCACTCAGATTATTGAATATAGGCTTGCAAAACTTCAGTGTAGCCAAACTTCTGCGAACTCCGACGCCATGACAATCCGAAGAGAAAACGAGTACGGTTAAGTTCTACTTGAGGGGTCCCTTGACGCCAGTGCCTTGTGCAACTGAAGTGGGTAGTGCAGAGGAACTCTGACTACGTATTCAGGAGGGTCCCTGTTTGCTACAACATGTGCACCTGTTATAATTAATGAGCGTCTTATTCGTGAATTTGTGAAGATTAGTGGCTCCCCATCGTTGAGTATATAACGTGAAAACATGTTTCAATTTTCAATTTAAACATATTAATACCAATAACAATGATTTTTTAGATCATCCCATTGCTACAACCGTTTACTACCGGATCATTTTACTCATACAGACTGACACGTCATGCACAGTAATGTTACAGGCTGCCTTCTTGTCAGTCATCCACACATCCACATACAACCAACATAACTCAAAATATGTCATTTTGAGATAAATTGAGTTGTATAGGCGTACACAGCCTTTAATATTTTTTTTTTATGATTTCAGTGTAATATAAATACAGCAAAAATATTGTGGTATTGTACTGAAACACATCTGTTGTTTATCCTCAAGCAACATAAACAGTAGAAACGTTAGTCTTGCACTAATAATTACTGTTAATTGGAAAACAAAACTTTTTTATGTTTGGAATTAATTTCTTAATAATGTTAAAGGTAAAAAAATACCCTATACTTCACCACATACATAACTCAAAAAGTGTTGATTTTTTAGCTATCATTGGTACTGTACTGAGATGCAACGCTATTTCTTTGAAATGGTAGGGATTAGGACGTAATCATCAGGTAACCTTGTAATTTCATTTTTGAACTCTAATTACTCAAATGTGATGTCAAATCACTTTAGCGCAGGGTCACAAAGTTCTAGGCAGTTTGGGCCAACCAACACCTATTTAATGTATCAAGTATCTACTTTCTGTAAAATTATTTTCTGTGATAACTATTCTTTAACATATTTATACGAATACGAAATTATGTTTCGTAATTAGATTTCCGTTTAAATTCTTCAACTTTGATGCCGTCTACCACACTCATGAATCACATTAGGTCCTGTGTTGCACATAAGGTTTTTCAGCCCCTGAGAAGCGTATACAACAATTTTTAGCATATGTCTTCTACTATTCTCCGTTCACTCTTATCTGAGTTTTAGACTAAACAAAGAACATTATAAACAAACATGTTCATTGGCTGCCGACCGCCGTGCACTGTGATCTTGCATAAGAAATAGATCTTTGTAATCTGTCGGGTACATATAAATTTACCATTTCATCGCCAAATAAGATAATTTAATTGACAAATATACGTTGCAATCACAATCTACGACGTTATATGCTTATTACTAAAATTATGGTTAGCGGACGAAACGTCCGTATAGTTGATTCACAAGATATTTAACGACTATAAGTCGGGAATATCACAGACGAATATGATATTTTACTTTCTCAAAGTATTTTTGGACATTAACACCTAAATATGGTGACTACTGCGAATGGTTTCTCCATATATTTATTTCGCCACGTTCCAGTTCGTTCGCACAAAAATTTCTTGATCTATTTCGTTACGTCCTTGCGTTGGTAATGTTTACATTGTCCATATACTTGCGAATTAGGTTATATTGTGTTGCATAGTTTTAGAAACGTGGATAATATATATATATGTCATCATTATTAAACAAATTGCGGTGATGTTTATAAGGCACGAATAAAAATCTTACATAACATTCTTCATAAAACAAAACGAATATGTGACGTGATGTCGGTAAAATGTTTGGTGATTTACCAAATGTGATTTTTCCGAAACGAAGTACCTACAGAATAATCCATCAGAACTTTACAGTAAGTTTAATCGTTTAATCAATTACTTCTTTTCTGCATAGAGGATCAAATTTTCGTTACGTCAGCACCAGAATATTTTAATACGATCGTTAGTCATTGCTTGATAATAATTGAATTTTGAAATACTCGGTAAATGCACACGAAGTCAATATTATTTTTTCAAAGATTTTATGAAAATTTTGTTTTCATAAGTCGATAACATGTACGAAATTTTAACGCAACATTGTTTTAATATATAGCGCGTTGTTGTTTCCTATGATACCAACTATACACAGTTTTGTCGGTTGGAAATAGTACATCGGCTCGCTGCACAAATTGAGCCAATTAGAATCTAGCGAAGTGCAATTAAATGATGTTATTTGTTTACTTCAAAACTCAGGTTAGAGTGAACGGAGAGTAGGCATACTTGTATTCCTAAAACTACCGCAAACTTTAGATATGACCCTGTCTTCTATCTTGAGTACATTTATATTTCACAAACCCAATTTTATTTTTGTATTGGAGTCACTACATTTATTTTTTCCGCCAGGCTGTAAATCAATGTTGGGAAACGAAACATTGCAACATTTGAACATATATGTTCACAATATTTCATTAAATTGTCATTTACCCGTTGTACAGTTAAATATTGACTTCTGGTATTCAGCTCTCCCACTGCAGATATTTCATATATGGTTAATTCTGACAGTATTTTTTGTAACCATACGTTGTTTTCAGTGCAAGGTCATTGGGTCTTGACCAAATGATTTTGAAATTTTTTGTAAAGCTGTACCTTGGTATTTAGCTACGCAAAAAAAAATCCATGACGTGCAATGCCACATATGCAACTTATAATCAGTGATTAACTACTTTTTTTATAAATGTTCCTTTTTATGCTAATGTCCCTGTCTTTTTAGTTTGGATTGAATCAAATTAAAGTGGTAACTATTTTACTATAAAGCCTAGTTTTTCATTAATGGTAAACCCACATATATACGAATGCAGCCAGTGTCATGAAACTTGCTTACTGAATCAAAGAATTTCCAGTAAAATCTGGAGATGTATCTCAAATATACCACAATGATTCTCTTCAGAAAATGCCTTTATCTTATTCATATCGAAAACTAAATTTATATGATATTGTTAAAACGAATATTTCTTTTATACTGAGCAAATGAATCAGTCTAACTTACAACTTCCACTTTCAATATTGCACTTAAAAGAATATAGAGACGTTTAAATTCCATTTCATCCATTAACTACCACAATATAGGTGCCGTACGGCAAGCTAAACCTTACATAAATGCATTATTTGACAAATGGCACAGAAAATGGTACTCTTCGTACCTTGCAACTACACAAAATAAATGTATTGTCTTTCGATGTTTTATTTTAAATGATTGTACAGTACTAAGTGTGATATTTTCAGCGCAATTTTGCAATAATTTTGTTTCTAAAAGTTTGATCTTACCGTGCGCCTCCTTTTCACAGCATAATGTTTTTGAATGTTTCTTGCAATGGGACAGAATAACGTACTGTACTATTGAAATTGTCGTCCCAGAAATCTTAGAATGTGACTAAAGAAAAAGAGAGAGAGAGAGAGAGAAAAAACAAACCTAGTTTGGTTGTATTCAACACGTCTATACATATAAACAACAGAACATGCAAAATCCCATAGGGAATAAGTCAACAACAAATAAAGGAAAATAAAATAAACATCCAAAAATAAAAGTCGAAATACAAAACAATATAATCTGTAAAACACACGACACAACGATTAAGACAGCACAGGCAATACTGAAACGAAGACAATAAAGGACACAAGACAGAATAACAACGACGATGTCACAAACAACAGACTAGATGACACAACGATGAAAACACGAAAGAACACAGTAGATTTCTGAAGACCAACTTTTCACGACGTTTCGGGAACTGACATCTGCTCCCGTCTTCAGGTGAAGTAAAAGTTTTTCGTTTGTTTTTCTTGGTCGCATTCTGGGACGACATAATATTGCAATGGCGCATGTCCACAGTAGTACAGTATGTTATTCACAGTATCTCAGAAATTAAAACTAAAATGAGATTGCACAACACCATGCATCATAGAATACGTATATGAATAAGAAAGACACAAAATCTTCACTAGACTTCAGTAATGCAAATTAAATAGTATGTAATAATGAACTATCATTACTTGTCGTTAACTGTGAATTCCATTAGGCCCTACTTGTCGTTAACTGTGAATTCCATTAGGCCCTACTTGTCGTTAACTGTGAATTCCTTTGTGGTTGTTACCCAATATTAGCCAGCCGATCATATGCCTTCTCACGGGTGATAAATACTTTCATCTGTGATTGGTAAAAAAAAAAAAAAAAGGCGAACTCAACACCGTGCCCACACTACAACTTCTATGAGCACATGAACACCGTGAATACTAACAGTCAGTTTGACAAAAAACGGGAATGGATAACTGGACAGCTATGCATTCCGTCACCCTAACAGTGCATTCTGTCGAAGCTTCTACTAATTTGAGAAGAAATTAGTAGACAGATATGCAATTGCGCATCGTGCACTTGGAACGGACTGACACTTATTCAGGAAGGGCTAGTTAGTTTCGCTCATTCTCATCACACAATCATAAGAGTTTGGCCCAAAGACGAGAAGGAATAGCTATACAGCTGTACTCTCCTTACGTTCTTGTTTTGAAGGAATTAACACTTAGGCATAAAATAACGTTTATCCTTCTAACCTACACTCCGAAGGAATTGATGGAAAAAGTGAAGGAACAGTTTGACATTTGTGCACCCTCTTCTCTGCATTCTGAAACGGTTAATGATAAGCTAGGGAGGAATATGTGCACAGCTCTACACCACCCACGCTACGCTCTTATAGGACTGGTGCAAAGACGGGAAGGGGTAACATACACCTCTGCACACTCCCTCCATAAATTTCTAAAGGGAAAATGCACAGACAGAAAGGAACAACTGGACAGTTGCTCCCCTCTCACCCTACATTCCCAACGGCTCGACACACAAACAGACAACACCAGATGGAGAGTTGTGTTTGCTTCATTCCTAACGGACTGACCTCCCATACTCTATTCCAAAGGGGCTAATGCAATGACAGAAATAATGGATAGACACAGTTGATCATACCTCTTTCCTTGTTTTAAAAGGTTCTGATGTAAATGTGTGTAGGAATACAACTGTTTACTCCAACTCTTCGAATTTCGAATATGCTGGCACAGACGCGAGAATAAACACCTCGACAGCTGACCAGGATGTGTGCAAGAGGGACGTGTGCTTGGTGATCATATCGAACTAAAAACTATTTTCAACACTTTATAAATATTGATCTTGTACACATTTTCCGTGAAATTGCACTCTCAATCTGGTGAGTAAATATATCCCGCAAGTTAAGTGACGATAGCTATTATCTGCAAAACTCCATATCGTCTCCCTAAATAATATTTTTTTTTTACCTAAACGTCTGTTTATAAAAACTAGGGCCCTAAAGAAATTGCTATTACAATAAATAAAATAATTAATATAATATATATAATTTTAACGGTACAGTCTGCTTGGAAATACAAATTCCACTATTTTTCAGAACAATTTTTATGATTGTGCATTCTGCAATTTTCGAACCTATTTTTTTGTAAATGTTGCAATTGCTTATGGTATCACTATGATATTCTACAAAGTTTTCAATAATTTTTTTTGTAAAGTGAAAATTAAACATATTTAACTTTGGCAGTGTGAACAATTTATTTTCTTTAACAACGCACTGTCAACAAAAATTAACAAAGCATTGAAAATGCTTTTGGCAATTTAACTTAAAATACTTACCACATTTTTTTGTAAAATCTGATTGTTTCAGAATTTTTTTTTAATTCATTTGCTTATGATGGTTGTAAATAATATGACTGTTGATTCAGCCGCGCTCTTCTGCTGCGTCAGTCAATCAGTACAGGTATTTGTACAACTCATATGTTATGTCTCGTACACTGTACATCATAATCTGTAAATATTCACTGGAAACCAGTGGCTGTGCCTCACGTGTACGTACCAAGATGATTAAATTTTATTTATTTATTTATTTTATTTATTTTATAACGTACAAATTCAGCCTCAGGCTGGTTTACAATTGGTACGTAGTTGAAACTATTCACACTAATGAACAAATATTAATTATGAATATTACAATATTATTACAAAAGAATTGCATTAAACTTATGATTGTAAGCATTACAAGGTTTTAAAGTATAGTTGTAACATTACATTGATCAAATAATTACTAAAATGGCAATATTTTGAGTAAAACAGACTAAAAATTCTCGATTAGCAAACAATCCTTTGGAATCAATAAAATTTATTCTAACTTATTTATTTTGCAAGGAAGTGGCACGCATGGAAGACGAGTTGTTTACATGGTTTCTTTCGTTCTAAAATGTGAGAAAAATTAGCAACTCATTGAAATCGGAAAAGCTACCTCGAGTGGAAAGAATGGAGCGGGACTATGAAAGTGCTCATAGTAGCTTTCACCTTTAAAAATGTCAAACATTTTTTGTCACAATATTTTGTAATAAATCTCAGACTATATTTTTAATAATTTCTACATACCTGGATATAAGAAACAAGAGAAACAAATACCAAAGTAAGTACGGGAACTAATATTAAAATCATTGTAATTAATATGGAGTGCATAATATAGAGAGGTTGTTTTCAAGGTAAAAATCATAATGTTAAACATGAAACGGCAACCAAATATGACGAGGTAAGAGGGCGTGTGCATATACTTTGTTACTTACGTTTATAGAAATGGGCAACTGAAGTGGGAAGAAATACCGGGCTTGTGACTTCATAACATCCTTATTTCACATAAGAGGACGTGGTAGATAAAGAAGCGCTGAATTCTTCAAATTATATCTACACTTTTCGAAACTCAATATAGGAAACCTGCAAAACATCAGTCCTTGATAATTACATTCGCCAACTTTATGAGCACACGTTTATCCAGAATGATGCATTTGTTAAGCGTGATCTCACGCGCCGCAATTAAATGTACAAGATTTCGACGTCCGAGATTGTTCTTCAGATAAACGTTAATATAGGAGAATTTTGCTTAGAAAGTTGGCAAAAATTATTGTCTAAGACCCATGTTTTTTGATTATTGCAAATCGGCTTCGAGAAACCTACAATTCTGGACTGATGCTTTTACCGCTGAAATATATACCACGCACTCTTTAATGTTCACAACGAATCACTGAATGAAATAAAGTCTCGCCACAGAAGCACGCTGATAAAAAGAAGACACTAATAAAATACAAACGAAATAATTATTAAGGGAAAGTTATTGGTTAGTGAACTTAACGAAACGGAAAATATAGTACAGTTATTTTAGTAATTTTTTTATTGGGGTTGTATTATAAGCTTATGTGTTTTTCTGGATATACGATACTGCTGGTGAATGTTGCTGAATCGCGGACAACTCACGGTTACAAACGAGGCAAATCACGAGAAATAGAACCATTAAAAACAAGAAACACTCAAAGAAAGCCATTCCTTTTTCGTTTTTTGGTCTCCATTATCTACCGACTATATTGCTATTTCGGAATTATTTGTATGTTGACTATAGCCATTTCTGTCTTGGTTGGTTTGTCTCTCGTATTTTGTTGTTTATTGTTCGTTATTAGTCGTTTTGTGTTACCGTAGGATTTCTATGACTCTGTAACAATTGCAAGCAATTACATTACAGCGGAACACATCAGTTTGTACTATAGTTAATGTTTACTACTGTGATAAGAGACAGTTAAGAGGAACAGTCCCTGATTTTGGGTTAATATATGTTTTTAGCTTTTAATTTGTACTACAAATTCTTCATTACTTACTAAGACATCGACAATGCAGAGGGCATAGCTTAGTACATTGTCTACAGTTCACATTGCTCGACTACTGTTGCTTATACTATTTCTGTACATAACTTGTCTTACGCTTGATATTGGTTAAAAATTAACAAATGGGTGAAGGTGAAACAATTGGGTAAAGCTCGAGAAGGTTTAGTAAGACCGAGCTATACTAGGCGGAAAATTTATTTTAAACCAAATGCACTTTATGTATTTGATTAAACATCCATATATGGAACTAGGAGCGGAAAACCAAACATTTTAAGGTAGCGGGTACTGATTGCCTTAAAGACACCTATGTACAGGATATTAATTTTCGCTTTAGATCCCCGGAGACACGGGAACGATAAGGTTCAACATCCCAAACTCTACAGTAACAGATTCACTTCTATAAGCAGCCCGCCAAACTGGCGTGCAGTGTTTTCTATTTATGGTGGAGTTAGCCTACATAAGCACGACAAAGCGACACTACAAAAGGCGATGAGGCACTAAAATTTCTCGTTATTGGGAACACCAGTTTAAATGCCGCGTGACAAATACTACAAAAATATTTCATGTAAATAGCTCGTTGCCACTGAGTACTACCTATAATACGACAGCCACACATGTTTACGGTATTTCTGTACTGTTCGTTTACTTTCAACGTATTTTAAATACCCACTAGCATTCCGAAATGTGCAAATAAAAGCGCAACTACACGTTTGCTTAATAATGTTATGAGTTTACTTGCGATAACCAACGAAAATCTCTCTTAAAATAAATAAACGCAATTTACTTCCAACTCACCAGTTTCACCAACATCTGGGTTCGAAATTAAAACTCCAACTCGATTAAAAGATTTCTATTTGGAATTAGCACCGCGTCCGCATTTTCTGTCAAACTGACGTCACAGAAATGAAGGTGCTGATTGGCGGACATCTTTTGTTTTTCATGTCGCGAAGGTCATGTCGGCTCTGTCGCGCCTATGTGACTTCACCAACGAGCTATATAGTAAACATAGAGGGGCGTAAACAGCAATTTCCAAGGCTCTGAGGTGAAGCACAATTGAACGTGGTATTTTGACTCTAGATAAAATGGCGGACTCTTATTTCCGGTCGAGAGACGAGAGCGTTTATGCTAATTTAAACATTATTACAGTATAATATATTACCATAATTATTGGCATTTTTTCTGTGTTTAGCGGGAATATAGTGGAGCTATAAAGTAACGGATTTTATTCGAACATAATGACGAATTTTTAACATAATGTTGGCCATGCTGCTGTTCGCCATGTTTTCTAGGGTAAAAACAGCCGTTCAATTGGGCTTCACTTTGGAAGCGTTTCCGCCCCTCTATGTTTACTATATAGCTCGTTGGACTTCACCATCACCCATTTTCCTATGGGACTTCAAGCGACGATCCTACAATTTAATTTGAGGATATTTTGTCGTAAAGTCCAACGCGTGCTTTTTTTATGAATCCGAGCGATAATTTTTTTTTAGTTACAGCAATCTAACGAAGAAGTTTTCAACCGTTTTGATGTGCCCCAAAATCATGCTTATAATTAGCGTGCTACTTCTTTAAAATGATGGAAGCATAGTTTCAAGTGCGTGCTATTTCTTTTAGTAAACGTATTGTGAATAAATTGTGTGGTTTTGCGTAGAAATGGATAAACGTGGTACGCTACAGTAACATTCATGCGCCGAGGGCGCAGGCTTCTTAAACTACAAAATTTCACGTGGAAGAATAGTTCATAAATTAATAATAATCAATTAAATAAATAGAAAGACAAGAGCAAATTAATGTAACATCAGGTCCCTGATACTTTACAACGTCACGTAACAAGGATAATCAAATGAAAATATGTATTTTGCTCATTTCATTAAAAATCCAATATGAAGAAAAACGTTGAAAGACTACCTACGACCATTTTGTGTCATATTTAATGCACCCCAACCTGACAACTATACCTACCATGGAGGTGAATGACCTAGATAAACATTAGTAACATACTTTATTAACAGGGCAGATGGTGCCCTTCAAGCTGAGGAATTACGATTTCTCGCATATGTTAAGGAGTTATAAAGATTAGCTTACTAGATTTGAACAAAAAACTTATTCTGTGTGTTGAAGAAAATTGTGTTCCTACGAATTGTTGAGGTACAATAATCACGCTTGCCATTTTTGTTTCAGTTTTTTTCCCTAAGGTTTACTATTAAAGATCAGCTTTTGAAAGACATGTAGCCTTACTGAATTTAATTTCCAAAAATTACTTCTCTGTTTATTTCTCATGTAACAATAGATTAGAAAATTATTACTGGACGCAGCTGTGTAAAAGAAAATATATAGACATAGACAACCTCGATAAATATAAGGCTGAATTTCTAGGCCTGTACTGAAAAGTCTTCCAAATATTTTATTTGAAATTAATATGGGCTAAGTGATTCGGTCAAAGCACTGCATTTAGTTTGAATAAACGACGAAAATTTTAATCTTAAATGTGTCGGTTCCAGTGAACCGTTAATTTGCTCCCCTTCCGGTAAACTAAGACCATTTTACTAGTTGAGAATTTTAATGGTTACAGAGATGACTACAGTAATAGCAGAGCAACACATTTTATTTCAAAATGACCGTGACTGTTCCCATGTCGAAATTGGTCCAGATTTTTAGTACTGAAGCCTACAGTTATATATTGTTTAGGAATCCAAATCAATAAAAAACGGCGGTGATGATTCCACCATGTGAAAGGCACCGAGAACATAAATTAAGCTCATCCCTTAAATTATTTTAATAAGTTGCAAAATTTTATATTTCCAGTAATTTTAATTTGTAACAATAATAAATAAAATAATTTAATTTTCCTAATAGAAGAACGCGCGTAACTTATGCCGAAGGTAAAACTTCACATTTGTACTTCATGCAATATCGTAGTCAGAATCATTATCTGAAAAGAAAGGAATATGCTAAGAATGTATTGCAACACGTATCTCTCCAAGCATTAGTTTCAAGTACGTTGTTTTGATTAGACACCCATCACGCCATTTTGGCTGTACTGATAAAAACTTTTATCAGCGTATCTCTTGTTGTTTATTTTAAGCAAAAAAAAAGGAAAGGTGAAAAATTTTTCGATAACCAATAACGTTTACGACCTGAATGTCATGTTGGACCCCTATCTAATCAGGGTTTTACGCACCGCCCAAATCTAAGCTCAGTAAACAAAATCCCTCCGCCATTTTCTGATAACAATGGCGATTGATGTGCGATAAGGGAAAACTTTCAATAATGAGCTGTTCTTAAATTAACTGCACAAAACCAGGCGAATTTACTTCTTTACCGTCGAAGTTTAGTAGGAGTATATTCAATCATTTCCTTCGAATTAGAATCACAAACTGTTTTCAACAGTTCTGTTCATTTGCACTTATTTGTATAGTGGTGTTAACTTACGATTTAATCAAAATACTGTCGATCATCTGACATTTATGTCATTATTTTCATTAAACACATTTAATCAGTGCGTGGTTTTATGTATGAATTAAACGAAACAAATGTTTCTCGATTTTGAAATATCTTAACCGTTAAATAAAGCTACATTCCTCAACTGCCTCTATTCTGAAACTCAAACTTTATTTTCAAAGCAAAAATACAGAGCTTGGCAGAAGTAAGCTTATGGTTTCAAAAATAAGCCTTGCGTAGTTCCGCTTATTTGTATTGCCAATATTTATTTTTTTTCATGATAATGAATAAATAAATGTAAAATATATTTTCAACAGTAGCTATGACTGCGAAGCTGAATTGTTATTTATTTTCGAGTGTGCCACAATTTTACATTAGGCTTATATTTAATCATTAAATAAATCTCATTTCATTGCAAAGGATGTAAGCGCCAGAATATCCGCTCCCAATGATAAAAATCAGTAACGAACAGACGAAATAATCGTTTTCAGGATAGCAGCTATCGATAACCATGTTACGTTCTTGAGAACTTTATTTGATATTTATGCAGACCAAATTTCAATGATTGGTCCTACCACTAAAGTAGTTTAACGACGAGATTGTATCAGGCTTCACTGCAAAGGATTTACAGTAAAAGATACAGTCAAACAAGAGACATACCTGTACTGTTGGTATTATTGTATACGTGTAACAATGTTTATACGGAGCCAACAACTCACTAAACCAGCTAAAGTCTTGGTGGTTTCTGTGCGCAGATATTTTTGTCATATAGTCACTTGTTTATTTCAAATTCATATTTTATGGCAATTCTCATATTCATACTACTTTAATTATGTATTCATTACATAAATATCGATTGGTTATGTTCCATTAGAAAATACCTCGTAGTTTAACTTACAGGCAGTACAACCCATAAATAATTCGTAAACTTCATTTTAATATAAGGCCTAATTAAACACGTTCTGTGGACCGTAAAACTACGTCCCGTATTTATGTAGATAAACACGTACTAACGGCCTTTTATGGTCAGTAGTTATAAACATTGGCAACTATATTATCGATAAGAATTAGTTACACCATAAATGTGTGTATATGTGTACACACACATATGTATAAATATAGTAAGAATGCAATGCAGTATCGTAACACGAACAAATAGTCATCGCACGACATGTTTAAAAAAAAACCAGAGATTACTACTGTCTGAAGAAGAACCTGCATGCTTTATACAATCGAGACGCCGTGTTGCCGTGTATTGACATGTTATGAGCCAAATAGTATTATTTTTATCTTATCTCAGACATTATTGATACGCATTTTTACAGTCAAATTTTAAATGAAGGTTTAAAGTTTTTTTCGCTCGTGAACCCAGGTGCTGTTAGTTCATATAATGTATAAAATAACTAATTATGAAATCAGAAATGGCGTACATTGTATTTAATAATAATAGTGATATAATTTATCTCTCTGACATAAAGAGCACAAGCAAATGATGTAAAGAGAACAAACAATATTAGAAAATAAAAATTAGAATTTTATTTTTAAACCTTTTAAATAATACAAAGTAGGCTATATAAAACAACTTTATTAAGCTGTAACGAAAAGTCTTGGAAAAAATAATCAAGTGCAAGAAAGTGTTAAATTAGGTCTATTTCGGGGTTTTGAATATTCCGGTTTTATTCCGAGAAATAAACACGAGGAGGCTTATATCGCTCATAAAAAATAATACCCATATAAAATTCCAGGGTGTTCGAAAAATATTTCGAAAAATTGATCCTAACGGAATATTGCTTTTAATAAAGCCACGATTTACTAACCAGTTTTAGTGTTGTGCGAGTCGTATTAACACAAAAAAAAATTTCGAACCATCAACTTACATAAAAAAAATAGGGTAACCACCAAGCCGCTGACATCTTTGTGAGTTTTCTTCAACGAAACTGAAGGTGCTGGCCTCTTGAAACAATAGAACCATTTGTTTAGTAGTATTTAGTGGATGCGACGACTAGACTGACCGTCATCTCATGAGGCCGAAAAAGTTGTATGCAATTACAATATTGTCACGCCGATTTCCATGAAGGTGGGCGGCTTTGACAATTTGTTTGGCTTCGGTTTTCATATTGATAACACTAAAAATGCTTAAAAATCTTGATTTTATTTATTGTCGTTTTCGATAACATT
>PNEQ01108142.1:47481-76115 GCA_003012365.1 Medauroidea extradentata
TATATATATATATATATATATATATATATATATATATATATATATATATATACATATATATATATAGCCTATAAACTGCGGTTTGCTTCTATATCTTCGTCTTGCGAATACGATTTAAAAACTAAGTCCTTCATGACTTCTGAAGAATGTACCAGCATATTTTCAGTAGTGTAACAGTAAAATAGTAAAATGTAGGGTAATATTTTATAGTTTACAGATGATATAAAATAATATCAATTTGGAGAAATAATAGGTTGTAAAAAAGTGTCAATATTTGTGTAGAACGACGAAGCTCTGTGGAAATGTAATTATATACGTTATTCTAAAAACATTTTAGTTATATAATTCGCAATGAACTATATGATAACCATGTATATTAATGTATTTGTTTACTAATTATCAATGCAAAATTTTGGTTTACATGAGTTTAATCTCTATATGCTGCGCTCTGAGAAACAGACATTTGGAGATATTATATTGGCAAAGAGTTCTGACTGAGATTGCAGTGAAACAAAATTCAATGTTTTGAAGTAAAGTGCTCAAGTTTAAAGCTCAATTTAATAGTTTTAGGGTTCGATAGAATTTATTGATCAAACAAACGAACGTTGATAGCAAAATTTTTGTCGCGAAAATTTATTTCCTTAGACATAGATACCGAAGACTTAAATGTTTAGAGACCAGTAAATTCCAGATGTTGGGTTTTAAATGTTTGTATACATGAGTCATTTTTGAAATTGGGGCAGTGGTTACAGACACTGGCCAATTGCAAACATTCCGCATGTACAATCCAACGTTGAAGACTCTGAACCAATAGTAGTGCTGCAAAAAAACAGTACTGTAAAGTGGGTGTACTTTGCACCAGCATGGGTAACTTTGCATTACCAAAAATATTAGTTTTTAGGTAGTTTGGTGAAAAAAAGGCACATCACGATTGGGTATTTAAACATAATTTAATAACATCGAATAGGCTACAGTCACTTGTCTTTCAACTGTCAGCATAGAAAATATATTTTTTTGGTGGTGCAAAGTTACACATGCTGATGCAAAGTACACCCAGTTTACGGTAACTGAATACCACGCTACACAGTTCGATGTACTTGAGCAACAGCCAATGATCAAACAATAGCTGAAGACAGAAGGTGCATAGTACCGTAAAGATTTCGTAGGACTTGATTTTGCCGGTGGACTATTAATTTTACAACGAGCACTTGGAATTACAATTAATTTATACAGAATATTTTATAATAACCATATTATCAGGGTTGACATGTTTGAATGTTTTACTGTAGGTTAACATTGGTTTGATATTAATTATAAAACGATGCGACTATACTTGCTAAGTTACAAGTGCTTACTGCTTACTCACCTAGTGTGAACTACCTTGTTTTAACCTTCAAAGCAAACGAATACATATAATTTAGAAATAGAATTATATGTTAAAGGATTAGCACTGAATAATAAAACTGTTATTGGTGTTAGGCGTTCTATAGAATCATCGTTATTATTACTTCCATTTTTTATCCAAGTACAACTAACTGCAGTAGAAATATTTTTCCAAAAACGCAATACCTCGGTTTTTTTAAGTGCTCACTTAAAAAGTTGCGTACAATTTTAACCATTTAATTCTCTTAACTAGTCTTACATTTTAAAGGCTGAAACATTGAAAATGTTGACGTTTTGTTACGAATTTCAAGAAAACTAAACAAGATAATTTTAAAACAGTAATCTTTGGAAGTTGATTGCAATGAGGGTAAGTGATTTAGTGGAATATTGTAGTCATACGTCACTGCAGTGTTAATGTCGTCTCAGGAAACCAAGAGTGAACCAAAAAATTACAATTACGAAAAAACGAATAACCCGAACTGGCTCTAGTCAACACATACGTAAATTACAAAACGTAAAAAATTCTAAGAGGAATTTTGTCAAACCACACACACATTGCACACTTTCTCTTTCAATGTTTAGGTTTTATTATTTATGTGTGTGTTGACTAGAGCCAATTCAGTTTTTTTATTTACTATTTTCTAGGTTCACTCGTGTTTTTCTAAGACGACATAGCACCGCAGTGGCGCATGTCCAAAATATTTCGTTAAATAATGTTAACAGTATTCCGACTGAGCCATATTAAATTACTATAACACACGTGCGAAAACTGCATTAGTTTATGACAGGTTATTGTCTTAGCAAACATTGTTGGTGTCAGATGTTCGTAGATCTACGATAATACAGCGTAAAATGTTTTTTTTACTAGCTTTCCCTTCCTTCGTACCGGATATATTTAATTTTCTTAAATGAAAATATACGTGCTCTTTGAAAACCCTAGAGTTGTCCTTTCGCGTAGGGGAGAGTTGGACAAAACCGGGTGGTCAGGTAAAACAAGAATCCACTGATATTTCCGCTCGACAGTGTTAATTAGTTACTCGTGCAGGGGCCTCCAGTCAACAACAGAAAACGCGGCAGTATCAATATTGGCTATTAAAAAATGTGTGTTGTATGACTGCTGTTACGTAATTGTTTGCTGTCGTTTGTTTGTATTATTAATCCAGATTGAAACTATGGTCAAACTATAAAGGTACGTGGGCATATAAATAAATCTAATATACACTGCATGTACGTGTATTAACTAACTCACGGGTTTTACTACTTTCCAGAGAAACCAATTGAATCAGGAATTTGCCAAAGGTTCCAAGTCCAAGCAGGCAGATTGTTGGGAAACAACAAAAAACGTATCATTGTGGATCTGGGAATGAAACCGGTTATCAGTAATGGATAACTTAAAATTGTAGTGTGTGTGGAATAATATGAATCAAAATTGACTTAGATACGCTTTTCTTTTTATTTTTTATATATTAATGGAATTAGTTGACTTGGTGCCTTTACCAAATGAAGAAACGTTCACTCTAACAATGGCACATAAAACATAACGTCTAGAGTAGATATTAGTGCAATGTTGGTATATTCTAGTAAAACACTAATAATATGATACATATTTTGCAAACACATCACGACCTGTTACTTTATAGCCATAAAGCAGTAGGCTATTATGTATTACACTATCAGAGAAAGCACATAATGCCCTTTGTATATATTACTGGAACCTTGGTATATGCTAGATATAAAACTACTGAACAACATGGAAACAGATTCTTCAAAGACAATAACGTCAGTCATAAACAAAATAATGCACTGTTGGCACATTAATGGACATGTCTGTTCGCCTGTGGCAGGCCGCCAACGTAGCATATTGTCGTAGAATGTGACTGCTTCATCACGAACTGCAACATATCGCAAATGTCTTCAAGTTTTGAATTTTTAATTGGTACAGTTACATTTCTGTAAGCATTACAACGGGTCTCGACTGACCTTGGAGCTGAAGATTAAAGGTATGAAGCTGTTCATGTACTTCAACAAATCCTTTCACATCAGATTTGTAAACGAACTGGTAGTAACAGCAGTGTTTAAAGTAGAGAATCGCAATGCCTTTGTAATGTCCAATATCATTTGTCATAAACACTAGGTGCCAATTCGATGACGTGATACCTTTTGCAAGTTCCGCATATACTTAAAATGCTTTGGAGAGTCAGAATCTCGCATATCCTGAATTGTCTCAAAAAGTGGACTTGGTTCCTTTTGCAAATTCCTGATTCATTTTATTTTAAAGCAAGGCGTAGTCTAACAAAACAGGGTACCGCTTGTTCTGTTAAAACGGGGTAGTACCCTGTTTTATTCGACTGTACCCTGTTTTATCCGACCGTACCATATTTTATTAAATCTTATTTTACTGTAGTATTAAGAACAAATGCGTTATAATATTGTTATGCATAAGTTTCAAACCATAATTAATTTGGTTTCAGACTTTAAGCAATGTCGCTTTTTTTTCTCGACAGCGCATTATTATGCCTTACGTTCGCTGAGATCAGGAGTCTTGCATACGAATAGGTAGAACGAAATAATCACAAGCATAATTTCAATATCACAAACAAAATGGCAGGTAAGTTATTCACTCTTGAAAAGAAGCCCAGAGTTGAGATTACGTTCACCAGAGCCAACCTCTCTGGCCAGGGCAATTGGCTTTAATAGAACTGCTGTGAAGACATTTTGTGAGCTTCTCACTGGGCTCTGTAAAAACACTCTTTCACAGTTGACAGAGAGTGTAACGTCGATGAGATTTGAATCAATACAGAAACTGAAAGGCTTCTTGAGGAAACTTTTCATCAGCAAAGTTTGGTTGTTTCAAGCGCCCACCAACTATCGGTTCAATATATCTTGCCTGAATCTAAACCTATACAATACAGCCTACCTGAACCTACGGCTAGCTTAGATGAATCTCATAGGCCTATTTCGCAATGTCTTTTGGATTTCGTTCGAACCATTCACATCAATAACCAAAACGGGGTTTTCTGTATCACCGAAAGACGTTTAAAAAAGTACCTAAAGCTCAGAGGAAAGTTGAAACAACGAATAATAACAGGAGACGTGGCAAAAATGTGTTCCTCACCAGCTACCCTTATGAAAATGAGCTAATTGCCGTACACAGTAATAAATCTGCGCATAGTTCTCCTGCTAACCTCAAGACAGCAAAAAAAAAATTATCTAGTAACAGGCCTAATTGTTAATGAGTCTACAACTCTCAGAAGAGGCCACAGTAGTTGAAAGAAACGCAAAACATCTGTAACAGCTCAAGATGACTCGGAAATTACTGATGAAGGATGTATATTCATTAATAACTTGTATTCAAACTCCGAATCAGAAGAAAGGTGGATCAAGCGTGTTGCGTGCGAAGGATGGTTACATGAACATGTGCAGGAATGGACTGATGATGTTGGACCTTGCAATGTGATTATTGCAAATGACAAGTTAATGTAATTTTAATAGTATACCACCACGCTACAAACAGCTTAAATGATGTTTTCAATTTGTTATTGTGTTATGTAATTTGTACTGGCACTCAAGAGTGTGTGATTCAAGGTATTTTCATCAGTAAAACGTACAGAAACTGATTATTATGGCCGTTGACTTCATAAAAGTGAAGTTTGTTAATGTTGCATATGTGATAAACGTGGATGTTATAAATAATGTATAGTGATGTTGTAAACACTTTTAATTATAAGACTAATATTTCATCAAATTACCTGTACTAACGTATTCGACGTTAATGTACCCTTTATCAGACCAGTATGATAAAACAGGTTATTCTGCATCATGATAGAAAAATACCAGCGGTTAATTTCTCAATGCACGATTCTGAGTCTTCATGCAAACAACATCAATAAGGAGATATAGATATAATGTTTTCTTGAGAATAATGGATACTCTGGGTTAGTTACAAACAACTCTGTATATATATATATATATATATATATATATATATATATAGTGTGTGTGTGTGTGTGTGAAAAATCAATTTCATTTAATAGTAGGCCCTAATTCAAAACTGCTGTATTTAAATTAGAAAACATGTGGTACTGAAATTGGCAATTCAATGCCAACAGTTCAAGGAGTGAGGTAACCATTGTTAATGTCGGATTGTTATGTATTAACTGCCAGTTTTTTTAAACGTTGAGTAGGTAAATTCTCAGTTTATCGCGAACTGCCAATGTAATTGAATTTTGAATATTTCCTTAATACTACCTTACCCCCTAGTGGCTACGTTACGAACTTATTCCAGTATTACCACAATATTACAACGGCAACAGTGTACGATTGGGGCTGACGGTTATTTAAGTAACTAACTCAAACAACAAGAGGGTAATATTTAGCTACAGTGTCCAGACCTGTTCTTGAGACTGTAATTTGAACAACAAAATGTATGTATATTGTAAACATATTTATGCACAGTTACACGAGGATAGTCGCTGGCCATTGTAACAATATTCTGTCGTCTCAAATTGTCCCATTATAGGCGATGTACAGTTCAAATAACTGTATACAAGGTAACGCCACATGGGTTGTGCCACGAGTTTTTGGTGTGAAGATTTTTGCACAATTTGTTTCAATGCCGTATGTGCACTCTGCAGCTCTGCTTCATGATCAGTGATTTGATGTTTTAACTGTCACTTTTGTCTTAGTTCTACTGGTAAACCGCACAAATATGGTGTCCCAAGGAGGAAGGGAGGGGGGCAAACTTAATAATTGCTGTTCTAATATTCATCTTTAAGCAGATATTATGATCTCCATTGTGGGTAATAGAGCCTTGCTGTCTTAAAATTACGTTGAATATATGAATTATATTAATAAAATTAAGAACGTTTAAAATTATTGTACGAAATCAGGTAGACTGTTTAAAGTTTGCCCTAGCTTCAAGTATACAGAAAAAAGGAGGGGGGAATATACCCTTGCCTCCTGCTGTTATTACACCCTTGAGTCACCGACGTTGTACACAGCTCGTTGCCAGCGACGAGGTCGACAGACGATACCATCGTCTCATGAAATTCCTCAATGTGTGCGACCTCGCGTCGAAATGCAGTCACGAGGTCTTGTTTGTTGGCAAAGCGTTTACTCGAAATGGCATCTTCACTGTGGGAATAATATAGAATGCATCCGAGCTTATGTCGGGTGAGAGTATATTACAATGGGCCATATTCGAAAAATAGAAAATGGATGTCATTACGTCTGAATAAACACGCGCCCGCTCAATAAGTAGTGAGTGAGTGAGATATTTGGTCAGCGCTCAACGTCGAGGTTTTTAGCGCTGGTGAGGGGTGACATGAGGTGAGTATGGAGCAGTGCCGGAATGAAAGGGCGTGGAAAACGGGAGATCCCCGAGAAAACCCGCCGACCAGCGGCATCGTCCGGCATGATTCCCACATGCGAAAAACCTTGGACCGATCCCGCCGGGAAAATAAGTAGTCAAAAAGGTTATAGACACACAGTACAATATTTCATACCTAGTGTCATCACGATAAAATCTTTGGCAACTTATACCAAATGATTGTTTGCAAGACAAATAATTTTTTTTTCTTTGAGGTTTACGTGGTTTTAAGAGGATACTTACTTTTGCAAACACTTACCTGGGTAGAAAGAGTACATTCTCAAGATCAGTCATCAGCCTCGGTAGTAAGAGAGATATTTCAAAGGCACACTTTACTTGTTCCAACTTTCCACACCGACGCTTAGAAAAATTAAAACTTCACAAATGAGCTAGCACTGAACATACACTGTATCTATTTCTGAAACTCTGAAAATAGTTCTATACATTAAAGAAACAAATTGAAATTGTTGTTCATTGGAAACTAGGAGTACCGTAATTTACGTATTACCAAAAGTACTGGATTCGTCCTGTTAGAATTATTAATTAACGATTTACACTCCACTCTTTCGGTGTTATATTTTTAATTATTTATTTATTTACCAGTCGGTTTAATTTTATAGTCACTTACTAATATTATACTGAAACCTTATTTGGTGAAAACTTTGTAAGTAGCATTTTTAACATTTTTTGTGTGTCATTTTGCATGTCAAATATGCAGCCTCATCAGTATTTTAAATTTAGGCAGAAGTTTGAAGTTTCGGAAAATTTTGGAAGTGTTTTAGTCATTTAAAATTATTACAATCAATAACAATCAAGATGCATTAAAAACTATGCCAGAGCGTATTTTTAGAATTTGTAAGATTTTCTTTCATACAGCGCAAAAATCGATTTGCAATACAAAAATCACTCTACAAAATTTCCAACTAAGCACTTCTTACAGAATAAGTATAGGACCTGGACTAATGAAATAAATTTCAGTTTAATCATTATTTATTTAATTACATTTGTAATTTCACTTAATTACAGTAAGCGTTATAATTTACTTAAGCATTATTATCGGTTTTTGTTTAAATGATTGGAATAAAAGCAAGGCACGCCAAAACTCAGAACATTATATTACAGTGTTTATTTACCGAGTTAAAAACACAACAGCTATCATATTTCATTAAATTACACTAATATCACGTCTGTGCACATACTAAATATTTACCTGTACAGTAAGGAGCTCGTTTGCGTAAAACATTGTCCGCTCAGTTTTAACGTTCAGTTTTTTGACGACACACAAATCCTTATGTACATTCTTGTTGACGGAATCTGAAACTCAGCCGGCTTACCAAGCAAAGCTCGAACTGAACAAAGAACTATAGGCTACATTTCGAGAAATCATAATGGAGTTACAAGAAATCTATGCTTGTCTAACAAATATAAATTTATTTGATAATACTGCACCAAATCAAGTTATGCCAAAAAAATTATATTATAAAACCCTGTAAATTGCGGACGGTTAAATATTCCATTGTTTTGTGAATAATTGTTGTTATGAAACCTTCGGCCCATTAGTTTAAAAACAATGTCAAAAATAAAGCAAAAACTATTTGCAGTCGTCTTTGCTTTAAAAGAATGAAAATTTGCTTCTTGCTACGCTTTACTAACTTGCATAAAAGGTTAATCAAACTTTCAACAAAATAGTTAGCATGTTAACAATACAAAATTGTTCAACAAATAATGCAACTAAGTTTAAAACCAAATAATCTATGCGAAACTTCGTTATTGTTGAAATCAGACGATTTTTCCTCGACGAAATAAAGCTTTAGACTTTTGTTAAGTCTTTGTACGTGTATAGGCAACGCATCAGTTCGCCATAAGACCAACGCAAAAGCCAGTTTTCCACAGGCAGGCTTATCACAATTCACCATATGCAGCACCACTATTTACATGTTTGTAATTCTCGGTTCTTGGCCTGCTCGATATTAACGTGCATATCGATCGAGTTAGAGTCACAGTTCGCTGGCGGATCACAGCTTGCCACGGAAGTATGTCTCTGGAGACACATCTTTACATCTATAGTCCTCGCACTGTGCGAATTCACCATTAAGGAAGGTGAAAGAAGTTAGCTCCTAGAGCCAGCAGAAATACTCTTGAAGGCTGTGGTCTTCGTACTGAGAGAGTTCTCCATGGAACGAGATCAAGAAAGAGGCTCTCTGCCAGGACCAGCTGAAGCACTCTTCGCATCTATATTGTCCTCGTACTACATGATCTCACCATGGAAGATGGGCATTTGATCTGTTCTTCACGCCTGTGGTCCTCGCATTGACTGTGTTAACCAGCCATGGAGGAAGATGAATTAAGAATAAAGATGTTATCCACCAAGTCCAGCGGAACAGTTCTACACGCCCGTGGTTCTCGTACTATGCGAGCTCACGATGGAGGAATGTGAAGAAAGGCGCCAGCCTCCATAACCAGCAGAACCAGTCTTCACGACACTTGTCCTCTCACTGCGCCAACCAAGGAGGAAGGTGAAGAGAAGAGCTGATACTACTCTTCACAACTCTCGTAAGGTTGGCCATGGATGAAGGGACGATGCTGAGGTCGGCAGCGGAGCAAAGGGAAAGGACCTGGTCACAGGAGCAGCGCATCGGGCGGCGGGAACCAGGGCTCCGGGTGAGGGTCCTGCTGGTGTCACATGGCTGGTGGATGCTGGGACGCAGACAAGCCGACGACAGGAGCCATGTGGTGGTGTCCTACCTGCAACTGCTGCTGCGCCGCCTCCAACTTCTCCTTGTGTAGCAGTTCCTCGCGTTTCTTTGTCTGTTTGCGCTCCTTGGCGCGCCGGTTCTGGAACCAGATCTTCACCTGCCAACACCACCAAGCACCGTCGCCTCAATACACTGCACCATCGCATCTCTCTACGCCCCATCATACAACACTGTCCCTACCCCTGATGCCATTTAACATTGTAATTATGCCACAGGGGCACATCAACAACTTGCATATTATTTTAGAACTATATAAAGCATTTCCAGAAATATTATAGCTTCCTAAAGTCCTTGGATATATATGACAGTGACTCTTTCTTCAAAATAGATTGTGGACCTATGCCTTACATTTTAAAATCATTCATCTATTCATTTTAACGAAAGTTTTTTAAGTTTATGTGGTTGATATGCCTATCTGACAAGGTACAGTCGATGTTTGTACACAAATAAGTAAAATGAAGTCAAGCAACAAATCCAAGGCAAGTAAGGATTTAACACCTAGATCAGCAAAATAGAATCCCATGAAATAGGACACATAAGCTAGACAATACAAGAATTCATTAATTGAATCGAGGTTTAACAGCTGGTCATAGGTTTACACATACACAGTAGCACAGTTAACGTGATCTGTCAGCTGTAAGACATTTCGAGAAACATTCATAACTTGCTGACGAAACGTGGATGGATGTGAGAGAGAAGGTAAGCTCTGACTGTCAACGTATGATACACCAGAAGTGGCGCGCGGAATGAGAATGAGCCAGTTTTTATGGCTACTGAGGGTAAGTCAACGTCGATTTACCAGTAATAACCACTCCCTTCTCTTTTAGCTTCTCGATCGTGGGGCAGTACGAGTGCTCAGCAATTGTGTCGAGTGGATTCCAGTTTTTCGTCAACTGATTTCTAGTTTTCCAGACGACTGAGTACCACTAACTACTAAAAGGGAGATTTTGTCCCCTAGCTTTTCGCTTACACAGTCATTGTTGTCAAAATCCTACATGTTAGGACAGAACATAATAAAAAATGTTTTCTTTCCCAGGCCAAACCAATTTGGTCACGAGAAAATTTTAAGAGTAACAAGATATCAACCAATAAGTCAAAGAGGCGTTTCAGGTATTCATTCATAGGACAAATTTGTAATCTGAAGCATAACGAAGATCAAGTCGGGCTTTTTATGGAACACCCGAATCGTTTACTAAGTCATCTGCCACGTTATGTAAGTATAAACAGTGGGAAATTTTTATTATTGAACAAGAATCCAAACACGTGGTTAAAATACGGTGTTTATTGCAGCTAATTCACGTCACAAATAACTTAGGTTTTTCTGCAAACCATCTGCACAAAAAAACACTGCAATTTAGCACCTTGATTAATATTATGAGTTAAATCTGTAGAAATGAAGAAATGTTTAACCATTTTACGTTTCCGCTACAACACAGTTATTCGAATAAAACTATATGATCACATAAAAATCAATTTAACAAGGAAACAGAAGAGGAAATATAATGACTGAAACCATTTAATGAATGTTACTCAACTTTAAAACCATATTCAGTGCCACCAAATACAGAAAATTAAACTACAACGTGAGTAGCAAAAGTGATCACGAAACAACATGACCGAATACAGATACTGTACCAATTGTGTAAAACCCGTACATAAGTTTTCAAACATGCCTAAACAAGAGTTAACCAGAAAATAATCGGACTGAGGTCAAAAGCGGCTGACAGACAGCCATGAAAGCCCAAGCAGCAAGTTCTATTTATATCTATTAACTTATGTCAATATACTACTGAGAATCTCCTTGTTTGTCCTATTAGACAACAGATTTATCTTATTCTCCTATTTCTGACTCAGTGTATGACTACTAAAATATATGAGGATATATCGCCTCCTGCAAACACTATTATGAGGCTTTAGCCCAGAAACCGAAACAGTAAACAACTGTTAGCAGGTCAGGTTTCGAAATATTGCAACTTTAAACTAAGTTATAGGTTGGTACAGTCTACGCTGTTTCGACTAGGGTAATTATTTATGTTTTCGTGTAGTTGTCATAAAAACCGATAAAAATAATTAAAGTTTACTGCCGAAATTTACCAAAATTAACTAAAAGAATAACACTAGAACTATATCAAAATCACCAATGAAATGTTGCACGATTTATAAAAAGATGATAGAGAAAATTTTAATTTTTTCCGTATTCTCTCTACTAATTTCTACTTCTGTGAATCATTAGCCTATTTTTACACCTTTCAACGCAAACTTATGTATTTATGGCAATAAGATGAGATTTTTTCTTTGTGAACTTTGTGGTTACGTCCAGAAAATATGAGTGTGTCTATGTCTACCACTCTCGACGTCACAATCGTAGCCTACTCACTCGTCGCCATTGACGTCTTTCGTTTACGCACTCGTCGATCCTACTCTCTCGCTGAACAGATTCAGAAACTGCCAGTCCTTCGTAAAGAGTCAGGCGATCAATGTGGACCACCCTAGGCTTTGTCCTTGTACCATGCCGAGCTATTTAAAAATCAGGCAAGGGCTTTCCCAACACTTGTGAAGTTTCGCACAATATCCCTTTCGGCTTTGTACATTGTAAAGCCACGTAAGTTGTCCTTCTAGGAAACCGTCATTTAACGTTCCTCAGTCATGCCGGATCTCCATCCTGTTGCTGCTGATTTTATGGCGACTAATATCGTGTATTTTGATAAGCTTCTGACGAAACCCACTGATGTATTTGTAGTGGCTATTAATTACTCTACCATCAATCCGTGTAGCAGTTTGCATGAGAGGTGGAGTTGCCTTCCGAACATAGTTCTTGAAGATTATACTAGAAGAAATATAGAGAGGTACCTCTTACCCTTTTGGTTGTATGTCACACACAAAAATCGACAAGTATTCAATCAAGGTATTATTGTCTATAGATCATTCTACACCTGAGTGAATCCCTTATATCATGTCACCTCTTGAAACAGCAAGGTTTTGAAATTTCACCCTTGAACCGAGTGAAACTCCAAAGATATTCCAAAATTCAATAATAAATGTTTCACTAGAGGGTCGGCCTTAATACGAGCTTCTTTGTTGGGTAGAAGTATGACTTCAGGCAATTGGTAAAATAATCTTGAGTCAGCAATGTATGTGTCAGTTACATAGTTATGTAGAAGCAAAGTGTCCAGATTATTGACGGCCATTCTTGCATAAGAGGCACCAACAGTTTGCTCATGGAGTAGATTTAGTCCCACGATCTCAACCCTTCTTAACAATGTAGGCATCGACATCCAACCGATAACTAAGCCAGTAAATTTCTCTGTCGAGAATTCTATCGAGAGTCTTATTTACACCCAAGTGTCCGACTGATGCTGTATTGTGAAGTATTTTAACACTTATTGAACTCAGCATTATTGCAGAGCTGTAAGAATGTCAAATTCTCATCACTTTCCCAATTCCTGTAATGTACTCCTATCTTCAACGTATGTGATTTCCACTGTGCCTAGTATGACATAAAAGTATCACCAAGATTCGATATTTCTTCCTACTTCGCTGGTGAACCTCTTTCATCAAATTAATTATGTGCTGCAATATGGGGCCAATCATTTGGTCCTCCTTGATTCTCTTATCAGTCCATCTGGGCAACCCATCACTGGAAGTAGTATATTGTATTCTTATCCTCGTAACAATAAAAGAGTCACCGCTTTAATCATCCTGGTGTTCGAAATGGTTGCAGGAAGGTTCACATAGTCTTCGAAAAAGTGCATCTGTACTATAACGCCAAGGTCTGAACTGTATTTTCAAATCATACACTAACAGCTGTTGTATCCTCTTAGCTATTTGACCTTCGGGGTTCTTGAAATTAAGTGATCAGCGTAATGAAGCATGATCAGTTATTAGAATGTAATGTCTGCCATAGAGGTACAGGTAGTAGTATTAATTTGCCTTTTCGTGATTAGTAGCTCCCTACACATCACTCATTTTCTCTCAGGTTTATGCAAAACTTTACTCAAGTATTCCAGATGCCTCTCCTTCTTTTACTGTACTTGTGATAACGCTGCTTCGATACCTAAATAATTTGCAACTGTGTCCAAAATTAATTAACTTTTGCTACTGAAATTTAAAGGCTGGCAAAATATCAATAATTTATTTCGAAGTTCTAAAACTAATTTCTAATTCAGGGGGCTTTAAGATCTTCCTCTTTCACTTTGTCAGTTTGTAAAGAGGTCTGGCCATTCAGTCTTGTCAGTTGCTCGAGGCCAGTCCCTTACATCGTTTACCTTCTCGAGGTATGTTTCTATTCCATCTTATGCCGACACCACATGCCCAATAAATGAACTTGCTGCTGTAAAAGGTGGTGTATCTTAGGGACTAATTTCAGATTGTTTGCAGTCACTTTTTTTTTGTAAAACAGGTACTTGTCAAATGTCTTCCCTTTAAAGACAATATCTTCTTTAATTGTATACTCGGAAAAAATCTAAAGACAGACTTTTAACCATCAAGCACTCAAATGTAGCCGTAGTATTTCAAAGTCCAAAAGGCATAAAATTAAACTGCCAGGCAATCCTTCCTTGAACACAAAAAAAATTACATTTCCTTATTCTCCTTGGCTACATCACCCTGCCAATAACCACTCTACACTTCCAATGTTTAGAACCACTTGAACTGCTTGGATTTTATCAGATAATGAAGAGTTTCATCGAAACTGGATAAGGATTACGAGAATTTTTTAGTCAGTCGTATTTTTACCGGCACTATAAGGGAAGATCATACACTGACGGATGGTTCTGGTACATCTAGAATTTTCATCTCCAAATTCCTTTTACTGTCTCATATGATGCCAGCGACAATAGGAATCGGCTTCGTCTACAACTGTGTCGATACTGTAATACGAAACATTTGTTCTACCCTAATCATTTGGCTCTTAAAAAATTGAGCCATATTTCACTCAAATTGTTTAGCTACGGCCCTTTCGTACTGCCGCCAATGATTTCTCGGGCTCTCTTCAGTAGTTCCTCTAATGCTTCTGGCGGCATGATTTCTTTATTTTGTAGTGTGGAAGCTTTATGTTCACTGGGGAAATAAGAAACCTACTTTCAAACTCCGATCATATTCCTTTATCCAGTCAGATCAACCTGTTAGTCAAGTTAACGATTCGAAAATGTAATATGTCAGTTTTTTAGAAGACTGTCACACTCGCTACAAGAACATTTGGTGAAATGCTACCTTTATCCACGGGTTTTTAAGAAACCCAGTCGTCGGAAGAAATTTCCTCTACATCTGCTTGAGATTAGACTTTCACAAGAGGTTGGTAGCACTGTGTACTGACAGAAAACCTTTGGCTAGCTAAGTGGCGAGTTCAAACCTTCATGCTCCGACACTACAAATTCGTCACTGCTTACTCGTAACCCTCCAAATTGTGTGTCAGTACACCACCCCAGTTTATGTAATAGATCTAGTTCCAATATACATTCATCTTCTATTTCGAGGGAATTGATTTCGCAATCTAAAGTGAACTCGCCAATTTGTATTTGAATCCTTGTCTTCCCTGTAAGCAGCATTATCTTTTTACAGTAGTTAAATAGCCCCATTATTTCTTCTGGTTGGGTATTCACTCACGGAAAGGCCCTAGGATGTCCAGTCACGCCACTGTTATGATCGCCCTTCTTACGACAACTATCGTACACGGGACGGTATCGAGACTTCCCTCCAATACCATGGCATCAAATTCACAGACCATACCTGCAAAAGCTGCGGGACCCTTCCTCTAGCAAATTCCAACATTCAGCTCTTAAGACTGGCACTGATGACTCACCCTGGTTTCGGTGCTGGTTTTACCTTTACAGCGACAGACATCGTGGGCAAATGGCTATCAAATGCACAGGCTATCCGCACTGCCAGCATCCCTACTCTCTGGGTGGACGATCTCGAGAATCCAAAAAGCGAAAATTCTAAGCAATGATTTTCGTGGTGATCTGTTGGTCTTAGAAGGTTTCCCTCATGATGTCGTTACTATCATCATGGTTCATCTTCATCCTAATGCCCAGAGACTGATCCCTGAACGTTATTTCTATTTGATTTTCAGCGAATCACTTACTACTCCAGCTCACACCTGATAGGTCTACTCTTAATACTTTCATTAACTTGGTCTCTATCTTCTTGTTCACATGCCGGCTTCCGTAGCGCAGTCGGTTAGGCGCCGGTCTGCGGTGCGATGTGTCCTGGATTGGAAACCCGACTCGGTCATGGATGCTGTGTGGTCCCTTCACCTCTCTTCACCGTCATCGGCTCCTAAGACCTCGTTGTTAATGGGCCGTAAAACCCTCTCACCTTCTTGTTCACACACTCTCTTTCGGTGTTTGATAAATCACCAACGTCTTAAATTTTTCTGTCAATATTTTCGTTGGCACTATCTAGTTTTCTGTCTACTTTCTCATTCACGCTGTTGATTTTCATTATAATTTTTACTAACACTATTTTTAACTAATTTAAGTTATACTGTTGCGTTAATTTAACTACGAAGGCCTTATTATTAATACTCGCACTGCTCCAACTTCTGATAGCATTTTCATGGCAAACATGTGCTAAAATTCTATTCAATAAATAAAATAATTATTGGCTATTGCTAAAGATGACGGTATATCGCGAACATTTTTTGCGTTAACATACCCTTGAAAATACTGTAGTTTCTTGTGACATGTATGATTGGATGATATACGTATGACACAATGTAGCTGTCTGCAGACCCATAATAGGCATCAAATATTAAAATAGCAGAATTCTTATTGGCTTAGTTAAATAGGGCAAAATTTCTATGTACTCGAAAGGCAGTAATCTTTTGATAAGCTGAACGTATGTCAAAACCCAGCAGTCAAGTTTTCCTACGGTAAACCATAATCTCTAACTATTGTTTTTAGCAATTAATTACAAATTCAGTTTTGAAATACTAAGCTACTAAATTTTACTAACTAAAGAATCCTTTCTACTATTGAAACAACAGTTAAAATTTTAAAGGCTTCTTAAAGAGATACAGGTCACATTTTAATTGAACTAAAATATTATTGCTAACATACTTCTTTAATAAATTATCACTCCAGGCCACTCACTATATACTAATATCTAGAGACATGCAAAATTCGCGTTATCGTTCGGTAGCAGACTAAACTTCACTTTACTATACACAACAGAGCATAATCTGCGATTCAATTGGCCATTAACTTTTATGTGTTGTCATTTACGTGTGTTACGTCTTTATAGATATTAGCCAAGCATTCTCCACGGCAAGTCACGACAATATCGGCCAGCGGGAGACGTCGAACGATCCTATAGTCACTTGGTGTCTAGTCAGCTGTCAGAAAATAACGCGAATTTTGCATATCTCTACTAATATCTAAAGTGTCAATTGCTATGAACAAGTAAATATTTATACTTATACAGTCGAATGTCGCTTCGAGGAATAACGTCCGACTAGCCATACTATTGACTCATCGCTATTGGTGAAGGGAGGGAGAGTATAGGTAGGCGCCGCCTGCTCGCGCCAGATGGCTCGGAGATAGTGACTGCTTATCTTCTTAACCGGCCTAATTAGATAAGGCTAGCCTAGCGTGGCTTCATGCCATAACCAATCAGCTCCACACATATCACCATGAGAAAACGAAGGGTGCTACGTGTTTATCGTACAATTACACTATATTACAAGTTACAATTTCGCATTGTAATGTTGTAACTGTTATTCAGTGAGGATTTTTAATTATTAATAAATGTAAATAATGGCTGGATAAGGGGATCCCGGGTAGGCAACAATAAATAAAGCTCCCCGTGTGAATACAAAAATTTAAAGATAGTTGAAATTATTAATAAAGAAGACAAAATAAAAACAGTACTAATTTATTGTAATGTATGTACCTGTAGCCTGCCCCAGATAGAAAACCAAAGACGTTATAAAATAACTAGACTGTTACGCTGTTATTTTGTTATATGACCAAATTGAACGCTGGCATATTGCAGGCGAAGATAAGGAATAGTAATCATTATCTTCGTTAAATGAGTCGGTGTTATGCAAGTCACGCCAATAGTAAGTTTTGAGTAAAAAAAATTTTTAACGTTCTCAGTTTTGAAAAATTTTTTAGTAATATAATCATATGAAGTAAATGTTTGGAATAATAGGTTACGTGACTGGAATATATTTTGTAAGACTGTTTCAAAGTTGAAAACCTTGGACATGTTTTACTCAAAACCGACTACTGAAGAAAAGCTAGTTGATGCATAAAACAGTTGAATTAGTTGTTGGGCAGTTTTACATAAGATGTCATTCAGTCGATTCGGTTTACGAAAATATGCATTAAAATACACAATAATACTTTGATTACCTTTCCCTTTGCAGTTAGTTTAGGCTAATGACATAAAGATTGAAAATATAATTTCAACAAACGCGAAGTCCTACAGTTTTTTAGAGTAGGCCTAATGTAAATGTTGGTTTGCCTTGACTTTGATTGTAACATCTTGTCTTAAAAAAATATGCTTTACTGCTGTAATAATTACTGTAAAATCTGCCAATGTTACTGTTGGTACCGGAAATAAATAATTTGGGGCTTTTGATTCTCTTAAAAACATTGTTTTTGTGATACAATTTTCTGAAGGCGAAGTTTTACTGGCAAATTCAGGAGTAACTTTTAATATTTAATCGTTAACTTACTTCTTACAAGGGCATCAAAATATGCATAACTACCAGTATTGCTAAAAATCTAAGTTGTCAGAAGTTGATCTACGTTAAAAGGTGTAAACATTCCAATAGACTCATTCACAGTTTAAAAAAAAAAAATCCTACTATTAGAATTTCAAAATATTTAAGGAAGTAAAATCTGCAGAGAGAGAGAGAATAGAACAGCCGTCCTGTTTCAAACCGTCAGATTAATGCAAAATTTCACATCATAAAGTACTGGCGTGAATTTAAAATTGAAATTTATAACGAAAAAATAACAAAACAGTAACGATGTTTATATTCGTCCTATTTTCAGGAACATTCTCTCGCAAATGCGTTAGGAATTCGGAACTATGATTTAAAACCAAAACGGAAGGGTATTTCAAAGGGAATTTTTTTATTTATAATTTAATATAAATAAAAATATATATAATTTTGTTTTAGGTAACGATTGACGTTACTGATATTTAGACTACTTCCAGAAAGTTTGTCTCGACAACAGTCATGGGTTAAAATTTTTACGCATTCACTGGGACAAACTTACCACTTTCTAAGAACGGCTTAGTGTGGAAGTTGGAAACGAGTTATTCTCAGTTAATAAACTTACATAACACGGTGTACTTGCAACACCTTTGTCTATGTTGTACTTAAAATTTGGAGATATTCTGAACTTATAGCGAGCTAGTTCACGCTGTAAATAGTCATGCACTTGTGTTTAAAATGTTTGACACTGTAACAGTAAAATTAACACCATACGTTATTGCTAAAATCAGAATTAACTGTTCTGGTGAGTATGTAAATATCGCCCCTTCTAAAGAAATAATAATTTTTATTATTTTATATTTTCTCATTGTAATCCGTCAGGCTGCTTCTAAGCTCGGTAACACGTAAAATATGTATTCACATATGACTTTAGTGAACAAATAATGCAGCAAATTTTATTATTATATTTAAGTAGAAGTTCTAAATGATTCAAAGATTAACGCCTCGTGCTGCAATTACGGAATGTGAAAATATTTTATTTTTACTAACTGGTAAGAAAATTTATGCAGGAACTTATATTACGTTTAAATTCAAAATAACGCACTAATAAGGTTTGTTTCTGCACTAAAAATTAAATTCTTTACATTACTAAAGGGCATATGTCTAGGAATTAGGATTCGAATCCAGGCCTTTAAGAACCGTTTGATGTCATGCAGATGATGTACACAGCAAAGAACGTTTTTTTTTTATTGCAAAGAAAAACATTTCTATGGAGCTCTTCAATGTGCAGCAAACAAATATTGCTTTACTAAGAGAACAACATTATAAACGCACCAGTGGTATTTTTACAGCAAGCTAAACAGTCTGTAATATATTTCTTATTTTCTACAGTGAAACCATTTTTCTTAGTGTACATGCCAACACTGCTAATTTCATACTAAAAAGTAGTGGAAAGAAACAAATATGTTGAAAGTTAAAAGAAATTAAGGCTTCAAAAGTTCTTATTTTACAGTAAATAGCCTATAAAATGTAGGATATATCCAACCAGAACGACACGACGTTTGCGACCCGAAAGTCTAAATTGAATATACTATCATATACGTGATACGCCTAAAGTTAGCACGTCAAAAACTGTCGTACGGCCAGCAATTTTGGAGTAGGAAGTGTTTGTATTAATGTTATGTGCAATCCTTCAAACAGAAACGCTGAACGTTTTAAAGAATATGTATAAATTAAATTTTTTATCACACGTTCTCTGTCAAGAACCGTGCATTCCAGCGTTTATTTAAAACGTTTATCATGTATTTAATACAATAGTTTTGTGTTTTCGTACAGTCGTAACAACCATCAGTACTTAAAATAAATTACATGCATTTTATATATGCGCATCTAAATAACTATTACCAAATAAAATGTTTTTTTTTTGTGGTGTTCATTAAAAACCGTGCTGTAAATATACGCTTTTAACACACAATATGTAGCTTACTGTCGTGTCGTTTCCGTTTCTGCTGCTGTGTAGTGTGCTTGACGGGGCGTAACTCCAACGTTATTCTTAAATTGTATGTATGTATGTATGTATGTATGTAGACTATGTATGTATTAATGTATGTATGTATGCATGCATGTATGTATGTATGCATGTATGTATGTACGTATGTATGTATATAAGCGTGCATTATGTGTGTAATTGTAGGTGTGTGTGTAGTGCCTATTCAGCCCCACGAAATTTTAGTCTTACACGCACCTGTCTTTCGCCCCATAAATACTATAAGCCGTTTGCTTGTGGACTATTAGTTTATAATTAATTCAAGGTACGTTCAAAACTAAACATTTACGAATAACTTATTCAGACATCGCGAGAAATCAAATTTCTTGGCAAAAGTGGGATGCTTTCACACCGTTTGACATAATATATTTTGTCATATAAATTCAAGTGTATCTTTGCGTCCGAGACGTTACTCAATAAAACAGTTAACGAAAACCTGCATAACTGAGCTTATAGGCCTGTATATTCCAAAAAACAATACCGCAAATGTACCAAAACATCACTGCAGTCTCGCAGACATTTCTTAACTGTGAATGAGGATATTAAAAACATTATTCAGTAGTATCCATTTTTGTAAGTTCTTTAAATCTTACTGTATGAAAGGCTCGTTGGATAAATAAATATATAATTATATATATTATATTACAGCAGCTATACATGAAAAAAAATAATAAAATTACTATTTTGTCACGTAACTCCTCAGTGGAAAAGTGCACTATACTGTACATACTAACCTAGGAATATTTAAGTGCCACTTAGAGTAATAATGAAGGATTAATGAAGGATAAAATTTAATACAGTGTTTTATGACTTACTTGTTGTTTTTAAATAGGTTGCAATAGGATACCATTCAGTTTTACATTTAGTACTATATTTATGGCTTGTGCACCATAATGTACATATTCCCTTAACCATACCACAAGCCCGGAAACACATTATTTTTGTCAAAAATGATCTTTTCTCAAATATTTGTCATTTAAATATAATAATGCAATTAATTCGCATCTAAAACCTAAAAAATGTAAAAACAATATAAATTATTGTATGACACAAACATTCAATTAGTAAAAAAACTAAAATACTTCCTGAAAAACACAATTTTCACAAATCAGTTTACATAATCAATTTTAAAAGATGGAAAACCAAAACTTATAAAGTTAATAATGGTATGCAATAAAACTTAAGGTGGATTTACAACAATCCGTCGCGTCTGCCAGTCATCTGTCCGTCCACCAGTTTTTGGCCCGTTATGTCCGTTAGAAATGCTAGCGATTTACAAAAACGCTTCATCCGTCCGACGTCATTCCTTTAATTTGCAATGTTACTAATCCATAAACAGAAAACTTCTGTGGGATATAAAAAAATTCCCTTAAATATATTATTTTTGTACAGATTTTTACTCAATCTATAACTGCTTATAATTGCAAACACTGTTCTTCGCCACAAAGAAATTTAACGAAAAAAAAAATTACTAATTAAATTATTTGTGGTGTAATGTGAGTAAGCAATATATAAAAAATAATTTCGGTTGGAGTTTTAATTTTTTCCGAATGCCAAAATTATCAAGGCCGTAGGCTATTTTAAAATATAATTTACAGCGCCATCTAACAAATATATTAAAAATAATTCACAGGCTTCTTATTAAAGTAAACAGTAAAAACGATCATCGCCATCTTTAGAAGGCTGCAGTTTCAACCGTCCGCCCGTAAAAAGTTACAAGCTTGGCAAGCTCCAACGGACGGACGGATAGAATTATTCCAGACACCTGATTAGCTGGAAGTCACGTGATCGACGGACGGTTGACGGGCGGACGGGCGCGACGGATCGTTGTAAACACACCTTTATTTAGTAGAAAAACTGTAAACACTATCAGAAATACATAAATTGCAAGGTAAATAATATAACAACCAAACAAAATGCACAAAATAATGTCCAATGAGTACACACAAGAATCTTGCATTATAATGATAGGCCTACTACTACTGTCACTTATTTTCATGAAACTCTGTAAAGCAGTCCCTTGTTTGTGTTAGACACAATTGTATATTACACTTCTTAGAAAAAAAGTGTGAGCGATATTTCCCACAACTTTTATTTTTACACCTCGTTGGTTCCTTACGATCATTGTGAACTAGAAGGTGATCTCCAGTGTCCGGTTTCACTTCTGGAAGAGGTCTTCGCTCCTCTGCTTTCCTTGCTGGGAAACTTGGGCAGGATGAATCACTTCCAAGAGCTGGCCTTCCTCTTTTCTTTGTGTTTACGGTTTTACCAACTTTGATTAGTTCTTCTGCCAGTTGAGGCCGGAAATAAAGCAAATCTAGCTGATCCTTCTTTTGGATGTTTAGCTTTGCACAAAACTGCTTATATTCCAGCAAGACATTTGTAGTAGCTAATAATGGTCGAACAAATCGATCCCACCCACCCACGGCAGAATTACAGAAGTATTTGGCCTTTCGACTTGTTCAAAGGTTTTTCTGCTGTGGTCCCACCTCTTGACTGTGTCGGGCTCTCCAATCTCAACAAAATTCGAAGAAAAGGTTACTGTGTGGTTGTCCAGCCATTTAGTGAGCACAACGTCTCAATCCTGGCTCACAACTTCTTCTGCATAGCCTCTTAGTTTTTTCTCCTTTTTAGGAGCTTGACTTCAGTCAGAGGAGGATTTGAAAACCGGTTTGACCGGACTGTGCATGCCGCAAAAATGAATCTATAATTGTCAAAATACAAGCACTACTCTTCTTTTAAACGTTTTGGCAATTTTACCACAACTGCTACCCCTAGTCCATACTTCTTTAGTTATTTCTGTTTCAATTCTCTGTGTTTACCCTGGTATAACAAAAAGTCGTATGACAGTGCAGATTTTCCGCATAAGACAAATTTTTGATGCCCCAAGGTGTTTGTTTGCCCTTTACAAATTGTTTTGCTAACATTTTACCTGTAAAAGGAATCATATGTTATTGACTGCCACATCTTTTTCCATGTCCAGCTCTCTACACATTTGCACAGCACTACTGAACAGGGGACGAACTTTGTGGAAACGTCACTTGTACCCTCCTGCTGTAAGTATACCTCTAAATTGCTCACAAAGTACAAATTGTTTCTAACCTGGAAAAAACGTTTTCTAGACATATCTGAGTCAGTGAACAGCCCAATGTTGATAGATGGTTTCCAGTACAATTCAACACGTTGTAACTTCAATGAGTCCATTGCAGTATGCAATGTTATGACTGTTTCTATCTCGTGAACTGAGAAATCGCGAAATTGTTTGTTTAGCTGCAGAACATACAAGTTGGTGAGGTTGCAAGCATCCTCAAGCAAAGAGATTGAAAATACTTTCTAAAAATATTCAGAGGTGTGGGAAGTAAACCAAAATCTAAGGTGCCTGGCACTGTCCATTCTGATGTGGTGTGGGCCTACGTGTGTATGCCTATATTTGTTTCGTCCAACGGATCTCTCTTTTAGGAGTTGTGACATCATTTTCTTCACGTACACTTTTCAGAACATCAGTTTCTTCTACTTCTGTAGCATCACCTCCATTTAAATCTTGAATAGCTTCATCATCAATGCTGGGAACAACTTCGTTGCCAAAATTTATGCCATTAATAGGTCCATTTCATCACCAACACTGCAGTCCCGCTCACTGTTACTCAAATCTTCCAATTCGGACACATTTTCAAATTCGATAAGGTCAAGAATATCTGCTGAATTTGGCATTTTACTATAACAGTGGTCCAAAGGCTCATTTTGTCCAAATAAACATGTCAGAATTTATTTATAAAATGTAACCAAGGAACGTTTCACTTGTGTATAAGTCACATGTACAGTAGGTATACTGTACATAGTCTTTTTAGCAAATTATTTTTTCTGGAAAAATTAGTTTTATATGAACACTGTATATATGTAATTTTAAATTTAATGCCTTGTAAATACAATACACACGCCTACTTTCCCTCTATCTGCTTTATACTGCACGAAACCTTTTGATGAAAACATCACTGATATGCTTTGTTTTCAATACGATTCGCAATACACAGCAAAGATATCTACAGACCAGACCGTAAATATCTCCTTCCAGAGATATAAGCACTTATGGAACACTTTTAGGATGTACACTATAAAGTACATAGGCTTTTAAACTGCAACAACAGTGATTTAATCATTGACACAAAATCCGTGTACTGTATACTGTACATTTTCCCTGAGTGAGTAATACTTTTTGTTGACAATTTGCCACTGAGGAGGATGCAATATTTGCTTGAAAGGAAAATGGTTTAGTGACCAAAATTCAATAGTGTACTTGCTGTACTTGAACGGCGCCGGCCTCCGTAGCGTGGGCGGAAGTTTTCCGGCCTACGGCGCGAGAGGTCATGGGTTCAAATCCCGGCTCGGGCATGGAAGTTTGTGTAGTTTTCTTATGTTTAGTTAGTTTGTAAGCCGTCACTCATTAAGCATGAGAAGTGCATAAAACCGGGGGACGTTAACAAACCCTCTTAATAATAAAGTATTTAAACGTTTGTACACGTACTAATGTTTCTCAGTGCAATCGCAGTGATATAGGCAGTTCGTAGCAATGTTATGTCACTTCTATAAATGCTCTATATCAATAATAATAACATATATGTTATTGTGGTCTCAGATATAAACATTGAAATACAGTGAAATCTGTAAACGGTGATTATTGCTCAAGTCTCTATATTTACACTAAGAAGTGGCGGAAATACTACGAGTTAGTAGAAATTAAAAGTAATCAGGGCTTCAAAAATGCTAAGTTAACCTTGGATAGTCTATATGTGATTGATGAACGATATGCGAGTATCGTAGTCTCTCACTTACAGAGACAAAATTTTGATGGTTCATTTCCAAGAAAAATTCATTTTGATCCAGTTATAATGATTTGTGAGTTCCTGGAATTTCGCACATCCCTTTGAGGTAGTTCCCTAGGTAGACTACTAGACCCTATAGGTATATATATTCTGTATTTGTCTCCTCCTGGTAACTATTGATTTAATTATGAAATTCAGAGCCTACCATGACACGCAGCATTACTTAATAGAATGTTTCAAAATTTAAGGGTGCTCTCTCTCTCTCTCTCTCTCTATATATATATATATATATATATATATATATATATATATATATATATATATATATATATATATATATATATATAATATATATATAATATACATACATACATATGAGACTACCCGAAATCATTAGATAATTAGTTAATGTACAAATACGACCGTACAGGTCACAAAAGTTACTACTCATATACAAACTTCCTAACCTTAAATCAACTTTTTAAAAACATTCACTATGCTTTACTTAGAATTTTTTTAAAAACATTAATAGGTATTAATGATAAGTTATGAATAATTTTTAACTAAATCCGTCAATTTTAAGAGGGGCGATGACTAAAATATTTAATTGTTTTAATAATTTCTGTATTAGCACGAGATATGTTTTAGTTTGTAGACATAGGCCCCTGAATTACAACTACTTTTTACAGGAATGAATATTTTTCTTTAGCGTTCATAACTTTTGTATAATGGCATAAAACGATTTTATGCTAAAAAGGACAACCAATTGACTTGTAGGAATGAAATAATTCTGACTAAACAACAGTGCCATGGTAAAATATGTATTTAAAAACTGCATTAATTTTTTCATCTTTTAAAAAACTGCGGATAATCGGCAATTTTTTTTATTTCAAATCCAGTCATTTTTTTAATTACAAAAAAAAATCAATGCTGGTTTTAATATACAGGATGTCCAGGAACAAACGCCTAATAAGCACACCACGCGAATCCTTGGCTAAATTGGAGACGAAAATGTCAATGGCGGAATGTTGCACGACGATATTTTATCCGCGCAATGTGGCAACACTGCACGGAGATAGTCCCCTCTAGCGCTCCACGATCAGGTATTATTTCATGCATGTCAAGTCAAGTAAACATGGAATCATACTTGGACTACTCAGAATTTTAACGTGGACCAATAATACGCAGATCAGACCAGAAGTAGTAAGATAAGTCAGATATCCGTGGAGCAAAAGAGGGAAGGTATGTACAGTGCTATGTTGCCACATCGTGAAAATAAAATGTGATCATACAGCATTTTGCCACTAACATTTTCGTCTCCATTTTAGTCCAGAATTCGCGTGGTGTGCTTATCAGTAGAGACCGGAAAATTTCGCGTATTCACTGACCTGGCTAGCCTTCAAGAATATATGTTTATTCAAGCAGACAGCAGCTGTTCATTAGCTGCTCGACGACACAGGTAAATGGGCCTACGTTTAGTTACATTGTTATTATTTGCGCAGCGACTTCCAGGAATTGTCAAATAAGTCAACGGCCAATTGTGAAACGGACACGTGATTATATTCGATGGCATTCTACCGTGTGCCTAAAAGAAAACGCGAATTTTTCAGGTCTCTACAAGGCGTTTGTTTCTGGACACGCTGTACATCGTGACGTAACACATGGCACTGATCTTCAGTGTGACGTACTTCATTTCTGCAAGACAGGTGGTTTTCCTTTCTAGTTTGAAACTGATTTATGGGCATTTGACTTATAACATGCCATTATTATAAAATAACTACAATGTTAAGAAGTTTTAATTACTCTAAAAGAAATAGTGGCAATATATGTCTACAAAACCAATTATGTCATATAAATATAACAATTGTTTTTAACAATTAAAAATATTGGTGGACTCCCCCCTTTACTTAATTACCCACACTAGCAGCCTTTCTACCAAGCTTAAGCTGGGGAGATTAAATGGGAAATCAATATTAATATTACTTGATTCTGTATAGGTCAATACTAGAAGGAATTCTTTCAACAAAAATATTTATTCATGCAATTTCTTAAGAAATTCCGTAATATAGGTTGTTCACAGTAACGTAAGCACTTTGAAAGCTGGAACTTATTTATTTAAATTAATTTGCTGATCTTCGCCACTTACGAGTAGAAGCATAGTGATAAAAATAATAAAGACAGTGCATAGATTTCTTCATTGTCAAAGTTGACGTCTAGGGCCAAAATAGCATATATTTTTCGATTACTATGATGGCAAGACAGTTTCCAAAAGTGCTCATTACACTGTGACAACCTCAAGATAAAAATTTTAAAAGAAATTATTCCCTTACAAGATTTGAGAAATATTAATCATCAGCTATGATTGATAAATTGAGAACTAAGAATATGGCAGTATTCTTCTAAAAATTTCAAGTAATACGCATTTAATTTATGTGAGTTATAATTTAAATTGTATTTATGAGACTTAAATAATTTCAACTTCGATCCCCCAACTAAACTTTGTGGCCGTAGGGCTAGGCATTGCCGTTAATGACAGCTATATACGTTTATCTTACGGCGGAAACGTTGAGTTTCGTGATCGAGATAAACAATGGCATGTACACTGTAGAGTACTTTAATACTCTAGCATTTGACTTTATCTGTCCATTTTTAGCGACTTTGTCCCTATCCAAACAATTCAAACGTAAAGTTAAAGTAACGACAGTTAAAAAGATTGAAAATCGTTATTATAATAGGTAAAATGCTGCGGTAAATAATTATATATTTACCATAAAAAGCATGTCACGTAAATATTGCGAAAAAAGAGCCCTATCCATTAAACAAAACGTGTTTGCAAATATTTTTGCCGATAAAAGCAACACCATCTGCTAATGCAACTTTCAGTTTACTGACAAATACTTAATTAACGTCAAATAAATTTACATAGTTTGCCGAATATATCCGGACACACTTCTGTACCTCACATTACTGTATAGCTTAGCAGTACTAAGAAATATAAAAAAATTAATAACGAGCAAATTCCGGTACATTTTTATTACTTTCAGGCTAGCGGCAATATTGGCTCCTTTTTTTTTTAATTTTCCGAAAACGTAAAATCAGGACTGTTTGACTTAATCTTTGCTGACCCTATTGTGTACCATTCCATAAGAATCAATGCAACGAAACCTGTCGTACAGTTGAATGCTAACGTTTTCAACAGTGTAACAGCTTCAAGGGCACCACCTACCATAGGCTTCAAAAGCATTGCAGTGCGTTCGTAACGATTTTTTCTAAACTATTCCGCATGCGCACATTGTGCCAATGTACAAAAAATACACACTTAGGACAAGATTGGAATGTCATTGATAAGACACCACGCCCATTAAATATACTGTATTAAGGTGGCTAAAAACTGTCTTTTCGGTCTGCCGTACTTCAAAATGTACTAACTGGATGTATGTGAAATTAAGAAACGTGCACTGAACTTTGATACAGACTTAGCCTATCACCAATAAAGTTATATGGCCACCGCTCAAAGTTCCATTATAAAAATGGATACGGCATTTGATACGCACTTCGAGGTCGTCCTAATAGCCCCCCCCCCCCCCCCCCC
>PNEQ01108143.1:0-31408 GCA_003012365.1 Medauroidea extradentata
CAAGGCAACACTGTTTGCGAGCATACCATCAAGTCGCGATGTGGTGTGACAGTGAAAAAGATCCTCAGGAATATGGCTGGCAGAAAACGAAATATGGGCTCGATGCTGTTCGCACTACGTCAGAACCAGCCCCCGATACGATTTTAAAATCGATATTCTGTAAATGTAAAAAAGGTTGTGCAGGAGCTTGTGGATGTCGGAAAACGGGCTTAAAGTGCTCGGTGATGTGTTTTTACTGCAATGGGACATCATGTGAAAACATTCCCGATTTAGTAGCGGATTCCGACTCAGAAGACACATTCGAAATTGATGACGTTCTTGATTCTTTGGAGAGGGTGTTGGAAGAGGACGGATACGAGAAAGACTCTAATGCTTGTGAGCATAGTGAACCTGGGACATCGTTTAGTACAAAACGACAAAAAACATACATGTAAGTTTTTAGCAAAGATTGCTTTGAGCGTGGATTAGGCCTACGAGGGATACCACATAAAAAAAAAACGCGCCGCTCAACTCTACCTCATGGGTGGTGTGGAAACGGGTTGGTTGGAGAATGAAGTTTACTGTTTCAAACGACTGTAATTACGCTAACAGGCAGATAATCTTCCAAAAGTAGCTTGTATATACATATTTTATGCAATATTTAAATATTTTCTAATTGTTTGGCCCTGTATCTCGGAAACTTTACGTCTTACGAAAAAAACGTACAGAAGTGATTTTCTAGACAATTTTATGTACTAAATATTTTGTTCCAAACATTTTTCTCTAAACCCATCAGGGACTAAGTTATTTGCAAAAAACTGATTTTGGGCGCCATTTTTCAAGATGGCGGCGCGAGCGGCGGTCTCTCAAGGTCGCAAACTTAAGGTTATATACAGGACGCACAAGTCTACGATCCTACCAAGTTTCAAAACTCCTCAACCATTTGCACCAAAAATATACCTAATGGGTGGACTAATGGAGTTATGTTAGCAAACCTTTCGTAGACCAGCTAGATTTCTGTAAATTGTTGAGTTATGATAATTTGTAACAACTTATTTACATATGGACCAGTCTCCCATATAATGTTTTTTATGTCCAGGAAGAAATTGTGATTGCGAAAGTCTCGTGTAGAAAAAAAATTACTAATTAAAAATGAATGGATGAGAAGTACTTGACAATTTTTTATTTATTTCTGGTGATTATGAATCAACTCAAAATTCAGTAATTAGTTAGTAAATTATGTACAGCTGTCTATTATAAAATACACTTATCTGTTTAAGATAGCATATCATTCGTTTGCGGTGATCTTAATTTGAGGGTAATAACATACTTATTAACCAGAACATTACGGGCAGGAATTCGAGCAGTGCAATTACTAAGGCGTAGGTACAAATATACAGGGTGTTACTGAAATACTTTTATAAACTTGGAGCGTGGGTTACTTACACAAGAGCTAGAACAAAGGTCTATTACAAACATACGTCCAAAAATGCTTAATGTTTAAGTTAATAACGCAAGGTTATTTCAACGCGTTGCAAGTGTAACTGGTAGTAAAATAAATGATGTTATGGATACAATTGTGCTGACGCCCTTATTTGTATCCTCTATGGCTGATGTGGGAGTATTTGAAGTGGTGGGACAGTTCATGCCCCGATGTGTGAACGTGTGTGAGGAAGCAAGATGATGCCATTTCGAACATTTACTTTGAATTTCTTAGTTTATAGCTGTTTCACCGATGCTAATATAAGAAATTCATATTAAATGTTTCAAATGACACTCTCTTACTTTCTCACACACGTGCACACATCGGATCACGCACTGTCGCACCACATCAAATACTCCCACATCCGCCATAAAGGTTACAAATGAAGGCATGAGCATACATGTATCCACAACATAATTCAATTATCTCAACATTAATTATAATACCATTTACACTTCCAATGCATTGAAGTAAGCTTTCGTTATTAACTCAAAATGTTAGGACTTCAGGACCTATGTTTATATGGACATTTTTCTTGGTTTGGTGTAAGGAACCGAACCTCCAAATTTGTAAATTTATTTCTGAAACATCATGTACTAACTGTAAATACAGTTAATTTATTTGACATACTTCAAACCTATCACATTGCCTTTACACTCGAGAGACCTTTGAAGGGTTATATGTGATAACGCGTCATAAACTGAAGTGTATATACTTATGCAATTACAGTTGTATGACTCATCTGACGACAAATGCGAGTGGATGTTATAATGATGTTAACAGCTCTGACAGAGCAGTCGGTGTAGGGCAGGCTAAGCGAATTTCGCCGCGACATGCGTGGTTAACACGTTGTCGAAAGCACCTTATTTTGATACATTGATAAGCAACTGTTACTAAATTGAAATGGGTGCAACTTCCACGAAATAAATGTTTTAGATTTTGAAAGAAAAAATTTCTGGGTGTTGATCTTTATAAAAAAAAGGCGGAGAAAAACACTCGCGGGTAAAATTTCAAGGGGAAAAAATTATAAAATATATTATTATTATTTTGTAGATACTGTGGCAGAGTAAATGTACCGTACGGATGGATTGATCAACATTTTTAGAAACTAGCCGGCTACCGATATCCTGTTGTCTGAAGACAACAAAATGAATACATAATTGTTAATATAGAACTTAGTGATGCCAGTAATAAAACTAACAACGTTATAAACAACGTGTTTCCTAAAATTACGAAATCTTACAATCCAAAATTCCCGAACATCCCTAGTAATTATTTCACTAAAATTATTGTAATTACCAACAAATAGCTAGAAGAAAACGAAAGAGGATACATTTTAAGAGGCTGATGCATGGGTGAACTTTTTTCCCCGTTAGAGACTTAGAATTATAGAGGAAGTGGTAAGGACGGCATGGCACACGCACCACAATGGATTCTGGCCTGTAGGCGCATGTCACTAAACTGATGTATAGTCTTCTCGCCAACAACTCGTCTCTACGAGATATTCGGTGGTAACCCTATCAATTTATGAGGAAATTTAAAAATGGATGTCGTGTTGTACACACTTATACCTTTGAAGAGATTCTTCATCATCAAGATTTTCATCCCTAAAAAGGACGGTGAAAACACCAACTGCCGCAGTTTTCGGCAGCGTAAATATATGGAAGACACGAGATGGGCAATATAGCGTGTGGTGTTATTTGAATGATATTCATAAGCAAACAAAATCTATGCACGAAGAACAGGTTTCGAATTAAATTATAACGGCAGAAGCTCTTCACACCGATCGACTGCTTGTCCTCTTAAGTTGCAGTTATGTTTGCCTTATTATAAATATTATAAGAATATTTAAATAACTGTGCTTAGTTGAAAAGTGGAGACGTTATAAACGTCACAACTGCATTTTACTGCAGCGAGTTAGGACTCGCAGCATTGTGGTGGTTGGTCTGTTTGCCTCCAGCAAATATTTTCACATGTGGAAAGCTTTTACGACTGTTGATACTTCCATATTGATCCAGCTAACTTAAAGGAACACCAGTATTTAATTTGTACATCCAGATTTAATAAGACAGATACATTTTTTGCTTACTATTACTTTAGGATCTTTGTAACTTAAATGTATAATTATACTATCTTCTAGTTATAGTATGGCCTTAAGGGCGTTCTATTGGGGAAAAATCATAATTTTATATTTGAATAAAATAAGGTTAATTTCGTAGACATCATTTGAGAGTACATTTTCCTCTTACGAAGAAAATTCAGTTCAGCCAGTTTTTTCCGAAAATGTCAGTTCAATGTCATAACTTGCATATATTTACTTCATTCAAAACTTGAAAACCAGTAAACATAATGAAATGAAAAAAAATCACATCAAAACTACATGCCACGGTCTACGGCTTGAAGCATACAAAAACAGTTTACAATTTTTTTTGTATTTAAAAAAATTCTAAAATTAATAAAAATTAGTAAATAATTGGAATTTTTTTAAGTACAAAATTTTTTCGTAATGGATTTTTATATGCAACAAGCCGTAGACCGTGGCATGTAGTTTTAATGCGATTTTTCCCATTTAATTATGTTTACTGGTTTTCAAGTTTTGCATGAAGTAAATATATGCAAATTCTCACTTATAAGTGACATGGGTAAACTGGCTGTACTAATTTATTTTCGCTAGGGGAAAATGTACTCTAGATTAACGTCTACGAAACTAACTCTATTTCATACAAATATAAAATTGTAATTTTTGCCCGACTTTTGAAAAATACTAATACAAACACAGAAGAACTTTTTTGAGAATACTATAAAACAAGTGTATGTGTGATTACAATTCTTGCAAGTGATTATTAATATATGTTAAAGTACGCATTTAATATCGTGCATTTCTACATCGCGGTAATTTTTTTATGTTTTATTCGAAATAAATATAAATTCTTACCGTTAGTATTACACAGAAAAATAAAATACTAAGCTATGAAATAATTATATACGTATCGTTATTACGAAATGATATAAATAAGAAAAAAATAAAACCTTTTTAAAATATTACGACTTCTAATATTTAATTGTACTATGTTACTTATAACTTAAATAAGTGAACCTCGAAACACTAAAGATTTTTAAAGTGCGACAGAAACACTAGGTCACACAAATCGTAGCGGTAGAATCGATCGAGAGAAAATAAAAACATGTAGGCAGCTTCATTATATTAAGTGCCACTGCACCTCATATACAATAATTTGAAAAAATACGACTGTTAAAGATGTTTCACAATTTCAGTTCAGTTTCGATGCTACAGTCAAATAACTAAGAGCTCTAACAGGAGGTTTTGTAGGGTGTTGTATTTAACCTTTTAAAATTAGACATTATTATATAATTTTATGAAAGAACATAAAGCTAAAATAAAAATTCAAGAAAATTGACTTGATATCTCCTATACGGTGTAAATACATCAGCAACTCCCAATCGAAAGAGACCCTTCACTACAAGCCAGGCAACAAGTAGCAACGCCATGAAGATATTTGTACAGCCGTGCAATATTCGCTCAGCTACAAAACAGTTGTTTTCGGTTTTGAAGACTTCTGGACTTGCGCCAATCAAACGTTCGCCAAGTGATGATATTAAGATATACAGAACACAGGTTTTTGGAATCGTTCAGACTTTCATTTACATTGTTGTTATCATAGTAGGATGATCATATCAAAATTACAATTCAAGACCTAAAGAAAAGGATAATTATATGTTAAACATGACCGCTTTCTTGTTCTCCATGAGATTAGGAATTGTATGTGCTGTAGTTATCCTACTTACAAGTACGAGCTCTACGTTAAGTGAAATCATTAGGAGAATAATCCACATGGATGAAGTGCTTCTCGATACAACTTGGATCAAGTACCAGCGTGCACGTACATTTTTGTGGTTACAGATGAGCTTAATTGTATTCTTTGAAAATTATTTTCTCTGTATGTCTACTTCAACTACAAAACTGGAAGCATGTGGTTTGTTGCGATCTGTTTCATTGATTTAATTCTTAGAATGGGCGTGTTGTTGTATTTAGACATACTTTTGCTTCTTGGAAAAGCTATCGGTCATGCCAACAGAGAAACAGAAAATCTTTGTGAGGACAGCATTACAAGAAATTTACTTTCTTACGGGACGGAACCATTCGTAAATTCATGCATTGGGAGAAACGTTTTGAGACCAATCGGAATATCTGATCAACTAGAGTGTCAAACCTCACTTCAACAAAATCAATTTACGTGCGATGACGTAACTGCCATTACGCTGAAACATTGGAGGAAAATTTCCTACAACTTACGTGAAACAATCCACATGGTCGACTACACTTTTGGAATTATGATATTGGTCGTCTTGTTAATCAGCATAGGATTCATAACTCAAGCAGTGAAAACAGTAATTGAAATTTCTAAAGGCGTACATTATGTAAACTTTACTAATCCTTTTTCCAAATCACGACTGGTAATGTGGAATATTATAGAATTTTTAGTTATTATTCTTATGACGTGTGTACCACAGCATGTGACCGACAAGAGAGAGAAGACAATATTGCTTCTACACAGGTTAAGTCTCATGAGGTCTTTCAGTCCAGCCACCATGATGGAGCTGCAGATATTTTCCCAGCAGTTGTTGGAGAAGCCAGTGGTTTTCACCGCTTGGGGATTCTTCAACTTGGATCGCCGTACTTTCTTCTCTCTATTAGGTAAAGTCTGATTCATGTAACTTGTCCGTATTTTTACATTTCTCTTCTGAGAAATGCGTCTGACAGTTCCATTGTTTGGAGCTTTAAACCTACCTGGCTTGCTGGAAAAGCACGGTCCCTGCAAACCTGTATACAGACACGTTTCTCAGAAGTGAACTGTCAAAATACGGAACACTTACGTGACAGACTATACCTTGGCTTCTTACATTGTTCTCATGGTCCAGCTGCACTAACATTTCTTCGTATTACATTTGTAGGAAATGTTACAAATCTTATTTAGAAATACTCGCTTAAGTTAGACGTAGCCACGTGTAGAAGAATGAGACACGAAGTGGCATATATGTATGGAGAATGACTTGAATGAGTGAATTGATGAGACTTTTTTTATTTCAGAGCTTAACGTCTAGTTTAGCTATAAGGATGTCTTAGTAAAGTATGCAATAAGACAGGGGCTAATATAATCAGTTGCGTTATAGTTTTTGACTGCTTTGTTAGTGACGTATTACTGGAAAATGTGACGTAAGCAACATAGTAGAGACCATGGTTCAAGGAAAGACACCAGCTGCAGTGTTGATTTAACGAGGCGTGCTCGACTTTATATAAACATGGCATTTATGAATTATAGGATTATGTTTGTTATAATGTTTTTGAAAGCGTTTTTACGACGACCTGCCGTCAAACTGTCTTGTATGTACAGTCTGTAATCTCGAATTATCTGCCTTTCAGGGTGTTTGGCATTCTTGTCAGTTTATATCCTCAGATTTTCTTTTCGCTGAATATATATACTAATAGAACCTCATAAATGTTGTCTGGAGTACCACGTACTCTAATACAACTTTATTTATTACTTTTGTGTATTGTTGTTTAGCAGCTGGTCAGAATACTGTTTTTTCCTTAATAGTATATGTTATTACTTTATCTTATACATACTTTGTAATCTATTATTTTTATCAACCTATGATACATAAAACGCGTATTTTCAAACGTTTAAAAGTAAGAATAGGATTTGAACTGGTATAGTTTGTAAAAACTTGATTACTTGTCCAGATCGCTTATTTTTAACTTATTGACTAGGAACGGTAGTAAGTATTAGTAAATTACTATCTTATTAATTGAAGTCATAGATTAGGAAAGTTATTTTTGTGTTGTGTTAAATGTTGCGTTCCGGAACTTCTTTTTAATTCTTCGTAAAAATTACCTATTGAAATTAATTTATAAGATAGCATTTGCGTTTGAAAATATTACTCTCCGTAGATATTTAAATATGATTGAGGTCCTTGAAAGGAACATGGTTGTTCAATATTAATTGAAAATTCTATGTTTAAGATTTCTTTAACTTGTCTTGGTCCTGGTATCTGGTTACTCCGTTTGGCGTGATTTTGTGCCCACATAAGTAGCTTGAATGCAGTATAGCTTATAATTTTTTTGATTTTGATTTAGTTTCACAATATATATTATCTTTTATTTTACAAGTCTTTCAGTTTTTTAATATCTTTTGGGAACAAGTAAAACAAATATTTACGAATTATTTAACGTTTATATAACAGTGTCCTTTAAAGGTGTGTTCCAGTTTTGCAAGTTTGCTTTTTACTGATATGTAGTGTTTGAAATTTTGTATGCAGACAACATACAGCACTTTCACATTTTATACAGATTCGACGATGTCAAGTTTGTCAAGCCTGAAAAGGAACCCAACTCCGAAAACTTCACTTACGACATCCAACTAAGACCTGTTGTTCTAACCAACGAATGACACAGATGACACGCATGACCGAGCGCATGACCCTTAAGTCATTTTCATCACGATATTTTTATATTTGTGTCAGATATGGTTTTCTTACTTTAGGTGCAAAATGTGACAAAATTTTTCTTCAGTGAAATTTTTTTTGCATAGTTTTCGCGTAATGACTTGAAGAAGCCAAAATTTACATGTTCCCGTTTTAAAGACAACACTTATACCAACTCACTTACCAAACTGAAGAAATTCACAGAGAGTAACGATGTTGTAGGCTACAAGTTCAGCTATGTAGAACCACAAATTATTATTTTTTGTTTTTTAAAAATATTGAATTTGTTAAATTTTTATTTTAAATTTCAGCATTTTTATTTAAATACAAAAAGTTTTTATTCTTTGTTTGAGTGTACGAGAAATTGTAGCCTGTGACGTCTTTATCAAATATGAATTTTTTTTCAGTTTGGGTTGTCAGTTGATTTTAGTGTAGTCCTTTAAACCAGAAACATACAAATTTTGAATTAAAAACAAACCGTTACGTGAAAACAACGATAGATAAAAAAATTTCATAAGAGCAAAAATTGGTCACATTTTTTGTCTAAAACAAGAAAAAAAGTATCTAGTACAAATAAAGTATGAAAACATGCTGATGAAAATTGCGGTAGTCGTGCCTTATGTTACGATTATCATTTAACTGTGTCTTTGTGACAGATGACATAAGCATCCGAAGTGTGGAGAAGGAAAAGTGGCTAAGAACTGGTAGTTTACAATGTCAATACCTTCCCTGCATTTATAAGAAACTACCTGCATTTGATCAACCTTAAGAAACATGGACAGCCATAAACAGAATTCGCACAGGTTTTGGCAGTAATGTTGAAACTCTTCATAAGTGGGGAAATATTGCATTATCAAAATGCGATTTGGGGGCTGAAAGGCAAACAATTCGACACGTATTGAAGGAGAATATCTTTGCATCAGAATTGTGCTTATGTAAATGTATAAATAGTCGTTTCATGATTATTCAATATTCGTTCTTCAAATCTAGTAAAAAAATAAAACGGGTTTCCAAGCAAACATCCGTACCTACAAAATTTGACATATCAAGGTGTTTTTTGCTTAAATATGAAGCTTACGTAAATATATAAAAACTGAATTCGAAAATTAGGGAGGCTGAAAAGCTGGAAAATATATTTTTTTGGAGATAATAAAACTAACCTGACGAGAAATCGACACGCTCTTTTCTTTAAAGTTTGCGTACGTAAATATATACATACCAATCTAAGGTAATTCGCAAATAAAAAATAAACAGAGAATATAGTAACGCCATCAATTAATACGTAGTTAAAAGTTAATTACTCTTTTCTATAGTACACGCGGGCGAAGCCGCAACGGGACAGCTAGTATCTATATATAGAAGAGAACACAGACTGACAAATATATACTGCAGCCCAAACCACTAAACCTAGTATCGTGAAAATCTTTGTGCGATTTCCTCTCGGTTGCAGGTGAGCACTACGAAAAGATTTTTTGAAATTCGACTTCTAAGGGGGTGAAAAGGGGTAAAATGTATTTCCGAAGAAACGTCGATAGAGCTCTAACCCGACGCCCTATCGTCTTGACTTTTTACTTTAATAGGACACACATAAAATACATATTAACCAATTTGAGAGTTATTTTTGAAAGTCAACATTTAATGGAGTGAAATGACCTTAAATATGTTCCCGATTAACTATCCATTTCTATCGGATCCTTCGGCATAAAGAGTTGGTATTCACTTCGAAATGTTGCTTACGTAAATAACCAAGAAGCAGATTTAAAATTTTTTGAATTTCGACCCCCAAGCAGTAAAAAGAGCTAAATGTGTTTTTTTTATGAATCTTCAATATCACTGAAACACAACTGACTATCGTCGTGAATTTTACTTAAATTAGTTACGCATAAAATTGTATGTGACAGGACTCAACACGTTTAGAAATTCTTTAATTAAGAGGGTGAAAAACGTGTAATGTGTTTTCGATTATTCCTCCATGTCTATCGAACCTATCGAGATATCGAAGTCTTTATTGCTTTAGATGGATGCTTTTGGAAATATCACAAAAATCATTAAAATATATTTTCCGTGTTCGACCCGAAGTGGGTTAAAAAAAAAGGTAAAATGTGATTTCGAATCACAATCGATATACATATATATCGATCCCACTGATTTTTATGTAGCGACATGATTTTTGTTTAAGATTGATGCTTACTCAAATACCTGAAAAGTAATCCCCTAAGGGGGTGAAAAGTGATTAAATGTGTTTATAATTAATCGCTGATATATCTTGAACCCAATGGGCTATTGTGTTTTTCACGTCCAAGAAACACCAGTTAGGTAGTCTAAAATGGGAAACAAGGGTTTTTCGAAATTCAGTCTCTTAGGACGTGAAAAGATCTGGAAAGTGTTTGAGATAAATCCTCGATATGCAGAGTGTTACTGAACAACACCGACGAATTCCGGCAGAAAATTCAAGTATAAATTATATTTTGCATTTTTAGTCTAAACTAAATATTAAGGGAGTAGTGAGTCTTTGAATATAAAAATTTATAATCGTATTTTCCCAAAATATCGGAAACTAAACGACATTAAAAAATCAATATTTTCAGCATTGCTTAATACTAATGGCACCTTCAAGCAAACAGCATATACAACTTGATACCTTCCACACGTACGAAAATTATAGGGGTGGCTGCCCTCCAATTGCATACAACTTTTTTACTGCCAGAATGTTCAAACATTTGAAGATGATTTATTGAGAAATGAAACCTGTGTAACATAAAAAGGTCTTCTCGTTGCAACTGTCTAGGACATACCGTTTATGCTCAAAACACACTTGAATAATTCGCGCAGACATGCTGAGCCTAGATAATAGGCATTCTTGCGAACATCCATGTGATGTGTGCAGCTTGCATACGATGGTGGACATTCACTGTAAATAACAAGCATATTACTTTTAAAGTCGTAGATCAGTTTGTTGCTAGAATTCTACGTGCATATCGTAGTAGTTGTGAACGTAAATTGTAGGTACCAGACAGCTGAAACATGTGTAAATGGCGTTACGTTCGTCATGCTGATAATAAATAAAGCATGAATACGTTTGTGAGGTAATACTTGAAAATGAAAAATAATAGTTCAGTGTCGGTATCAATGTTGTTCCTCCAAAGTATGGCAGCTATAACCGCCACGACTGTCTAATGGTCACTATGCTTGTCTCCCTACAAGGCTATACGGTTTTGATTAGTGCCGAGGGTCACACCAATTTATTTTCACATGTGGGAATCATGCCGGTACGGTGACATTGGCCGGTGGCGTCTATCGTGGATCTCCTACTTTCCTTATCCTCCATTCCCAGTGCAACGTCATGTTCACACCACGTCACCCTCTTTGGCTCTCAAAATATTAAATGTTACGAGCCGTCCGAATATCTTCATTCATTCTGGCAGTATTCCTACAAGAAATCCTTTATGCTTGTTGCTGATTCTAAAGTCATAAAAAGGCTTTTACGTTTGTTGTTTTGTGGCTGTTAATGTCTTAATTTCAATACTTGTGCACAGTACAGTGGTATGCATTACTATCAAGTAATACTTTGCGTCTCACCCACCACCGCAATCCGCACAACTACTTATGCACAGAATGCCAGGAACAAACTGATGTGCGACTTTAACAGTATTGTACTTTTTGTTTACAGTGTATGTCTACCATCTTCCATACACTGAAAACATCACATGGATATTTGCAGGAATATGTTTGTGCGAATTATTCAAGTGTGTTTTGAGCATGAACGGTATGTATTAGATAGTTGCAACAAGAGGACCTTTTTGTTACACAGGTCTCATTTCTCAATCGACCATCTTCAAGTGTTCGAAAATCCTGACCGGTAAAATAGTTGTGTGCAGTTAGAGGGTAGCCACCTGTATTATTTTCGTAAGAGTGGAAGGTATCAAGTTGTGTTTGTTGTTTGTTTGAATGTCCCAACAGCATTGCTCAGTGCCGAAAATATAGCTTTTTTATATCATTTAGTTTCCGATATTTTGGGGAAATGTGATTATAAATTTTGATTTTCAAAGGCTCATTACTCCCTTAATATTAAGTTTACGCGAAAAATGCCAAATATAATTTCTACTTGCTTTTTTTCCATAAAGAATCACCTGCCGGAGTTTGTCGGTGTTGTTCAGTAACATTCTGTATACTGAACCGATCAAAATATTCTGTTTATTTTTGCTTCACGATAATGATTGTGTAAATGGCCACAAAAATGTTTAAGCATATTTTAAAATTCAAACTCTCTGTACTGTAAAGGGGTGAATGATCAATTTTGCATAACTGAAAGGGCTACTACGTGTTTTTCACTTCACTTGGATACTTGCAGAAATATTTAGGACGTGAAAGTAAGATTTTTTGAAATTAGACACTTAAAGGTAGGAAAAGGCATAACATTTGTTTTCTATCAGCCGATTATGTCTATCTAACCAGTGGAGATATTGAGATCAGAATGATGCTTACGTAAGTCCCAAAAAATGTAATGAAATTCATTTATTTTAAAATATAACTTAATTATTAAGAAGAAAACTTAGTTTGTAAATTTTCAAGGCAGACGATCGGAAAGCAAGTAAGACCAGCGAGAAATAAATTATGTAGGAGTTTCGGTCTACAGTTCTATCGAGGCGTGTTGTACGACCTCTATGAGCCTAGGTAAATTAATATTTTATTTTTAAAGTTTGTTCTCATGAATAATTTCGACGCTATGTGGCGCAAATGTTTTACCTCCGGTCTATTGTTCCGGAGGTTGTTGCCTTATATTCCGTTAAATACTGTGCACATGTGCAGTTCTGACTCACAAAAACTGCAAGACATGAAATTAGTGCAATATGGATGAAGTCCTTCAGTAGTGGAAAAAATACCCCATTATGCAGTCCACTGGCCACTTTTTTCCTCGACAGCGTCAGCCCACATATACCATCTCACTGACCTCAAAGTTAAGGCACCAAATGCGTTTACATTTCTGTGAAACGTTGTCCCGCCAAAACTGCCAAACGGCACTTCACTTCATGTGAAGTTTTTGAAAAACAAGTTTCTTACTGAGGGCAACATCTCCAACGGTTGTGCTTGGGGGGAATCTCGTAAACTACGTATTTCATTCAATTACCCTCTTACATTAAAGAATCTGAAATTACCCCCACAACGTCAACTTTATTGTGACAGTAAATAAGGCTCAGGCGTAGTCGCGTGCACAGCTATAGCTACATATCCTGATGCAGAGCTTGGTCATTCTTACACTTCGTGACTGAATATATATCTGGTTTAGAAATTTTTTTTTTTAATTAAAGCAAATGTCAACTGCTATGCGTAACACACGCGAGCAAAGCCATGGGCGCACTGCTAATCTGTTATAAAAAAATTGAGTAAAAATTCATTTCATGAAATCTTAAAATAGTGTAATATTATTGTTGTACTATTTTAAACACGAAAATTAAAATTACACGTTTAAATGCTAAATAATAAAGACATTTTAATAATCACTCAAAGAGTTTTACAACGAGAATGTTTGATTTGATGTAGTTTTTTGGACATAATCCATTACGTTGCAGACGCCTGTTAAATAAAATTAAAGAGAATATGAAAACATAAAGGCAGGATATGTTTTAGTCAACAAGGTACGTACAGAACATAAAATTACATAAATAGAATCGCTTCAAGGAAAACATGGACAGCAAGTAAGAAAAAATAAGAAAGAAAAACAGGAAGTTACCAGCATAGATAATAACCGTAATTTCCTTAAAATTGGTACAGATTAAACGTATAAGATATAACCGTTTACATATATTTAGAAATATTATATTGTAGTGTGTTAGTTTATTCTCGTGCACTCTTCTTACTTGGAAGACATACAACTATAACTTAGTTTATGAACATTAAATTGGCTTTCTATATGTGCTGTAGTTACTGAAATACACGTGTTAAATTTATGTCTTCATGTCGTTAAAACTTCGAAATTAGGTTGTATATATTACTAAAAATTATGTGAACCAACACATTAAAATTCACGTTACCTTACTTAGTACTAAATATGTATAAAGTCTCAGGAAACTTTCGAAACGACAGGTGAAACTTTCCTTAATTAAAAGAAACACTAACTACTGTATAAACAAAATACACAAAACTTAATTCGCTGCACTCTAAAAAATATTTTGTAAATTTACCAGACGTGCGTATAGGAGCGCTAAGAAAGTAGGTATGGTAGAATAGTTTCCCAGACATCCATGGTTGCACTCCTGAACATTTTATAAAACATACTGAAGTTAACAGACTTGTGTTGCAACAACTGTAAATGTTTGCATATTTACAAGACGAAGTATGGTAACTGTAACATACTGCGTCTGGGATAATAACTTCCTAAACAATCAATGAAGTTTTTTTACAGTGTGTGTTTGGAACTATACACGGATACAGAGATAAATGACGTTCTGTAAAATAGATCATTTGGATATCTCATGTGAGAATTTTATCTAAGAATTACGTTACTGTGCAACTGTTAACATAACATAAAACAAGAAATTACCAGCACAGCTGATAAGTCTACTTTCCTCTATCTGGGGGAAAATTAACCCTGAAAGTTAAAATCGTTTACGTGATCTAGAAATGTTACAGTGTAATATTGATTCAGACGTATGATACACTGCTTGCTAAGTAATATGCGAGTAACCAGTTTAATAAATTGGCGATTTTTATTCTGATACGTCTTACTCTCATTAACATATATACAAAAATAGCCGCCGTTTTCCAAATATTACAAATGAATGAACGAAATATATAAATGTCGGGTGTGTATGCAGTATATATGCAGGCCTGCCAAGTTTAAAGAAATTCTGAAAAAATACTACGCTAAAAATACATAGATGACCGTAATTTGGAAAATATAAAGAAAGGGTGAACGAAGTATATAATATTTAAGTCCGCTATGCGTGTAGTATATGTGTACCAAGTGTGATGACATTCAAAGTACGGTTCCTTAGATATAGCTGGTTCGAAAAATGTTATAATCGCCGGCATTTTGAAAATGTTAACATAACGTAAACGAAATATGAAAAACGTTATGTCAGATTACAAATAATTATATGTGTACAAAGTTTGATGAAATTCGGTCCACTGGTTCAAAAGATTTTGAGGGAAAAGGAAAAAAAAAAGGGATGGGGGGCATACACACACACCTACATACACATACACACAAACACAGACACGCCGACAGGAAGGTGATCTCCTAAGCCTACTCTTTCCTTCGGAAAGAAGAATAAAATACATAAATGTCGTGTCATTTCACTTTGAACAATATGTGTATTGTGTTTAATGGATATCTGAAAGAAAAATAACTGGCAATTCAAATATCTTATGTGAATTGAAAATATTTATACTATCACCATTTCGATGATAAGAACACGGCAACAATCTCTATATATAAAAACTAGCAGTCCCCCGCGGCTTTGCTCGCGAGTTTTATTCGTAACTGATAATATTTACTTTAATTGAAAAACCTCTTTGTACACAAGATTGGTACTTCAGTCATCAAGTGTTAGAATGTCCAAGCGGCTAGTTGAACTAATTCTGCAGAAGGATAAGTAGCTATAGCTGTCCACGCGAAAAGCAGTCTTAAGTTTGTCCCTGCCACTAACAGCGACTTCGCCTGGGTCTTATTTATAAAACTGCCAATTTGACGTTGTGGGGCAGTTACAGATACCTAAAGGTAAGTGGTTAATCGAATGTAAAACATCTGTTTACCCTGCGCACAACCATTGGTGACGGTGCCATCAATTACATATTTTCAAAATATTCACTTGAAGTTTAATGCCATTAGAAAGTTTTGATGGAAAAAGGTTTCGCGAAAACGTATTTGGTGCCCTAACCTCTATATATAAAAATGAAAGCTGACTGACTGACTGACATATCAAACTGCAGCCCAAACCACTGGACCTAGATTCGTGAAATTTTTTGTGGGGGTTCCCTTCAGGTCGTAGGCGAGCACTAAGAAGGGATTTTTCGAAATTCGATCTCTAAGGGGGTGGAAAGGGGTGAAATGTGTTTCCGAAGAAACGTCGATAGAGCTCGAACCCGACGGCCTATCATCGTGAATTTTAATTTAATAGGACACTCTTAAAAATGCATATTAGCCAATTTAAGGATTTTTCGAAGTTCAATTTTTAAGGGGCTTAAAAGACCTTAAATATTTTTCCAATCAACTATAGATATCTATCGAACCCTTCGGGATAGAGAGTTGATATTCACTTCAAAATATTGCTTACATAAATACCCAAAAAGTAGTTTTAGGTTTTCTTTGAAATTCGACCCACAGGCAGTAAAAAGGGGCAAAATGTGTTTTTAATGACTCGTCTTTATCTTTGAAACACAATTGGCTATCGTCGTGATTCTAACTTTAATTGGTTACTTTTACACATGTCTATTGCAGGACTCAAAATCGTTTCAAAATTCTTTATTTAAAGGGGTGAAAATACGTGAAATGTGTTTTCGATTATCATTCCATATCTATCGAATCAATCGAGGTATCGAAGTACTCTTTGCTTTAAATTGGTGCTTTTGTAAGTATCCCAAGTACCATTTAAAATATATTTTCCGAATTCGGCCCTAAACTGGTTAAAAATGGGGTAATATGAGTTTTCGACTCACATTCGATATATATCGATCCCACAGTTTTTTATATAGAGACGTGATTTTTGTTTAGGATTGATGCTTACTCAAATACCTAAAAAGTAATTTTTAGGAATTTTCGAAATTCGCCACCTAAGGACGTGAAAAGGGATGAAAAGTGGTGAAAAGCGTTTTCAATTAATCGTCGATATATCTTGAACCCAGCGAACTAATGTTGTGTGTTTTACGTCCACGAGATACCAGTAAAGTATTATAAAACGTGATTAAAGGGTTTTTCGAAATTTACTCTCTTAGGTGGTGAAAAGACCTTGAATGTGTTTTAGATAAATCCTCGATATCTATCGAACCCGTCGAGATATACAATTAATTTTTGCTTCAGGATGATGATTACAGAAATTATCGCAAAACGGTTTTCAGATTTTTCGAAATTCGATTTCTCAATACTGTGCAGGGGTGATATGTGATTTTTAAGTGAATGATGGATTTTAATTCAACTGAACGGGCTAGTGATGTGATTTACACTTCAGTTGGATACTTATACAAATGTCTAAGATGTAAATTTAAAATATTTCGAAATTCGACACTCAAAAGGGTGAAAAAACACAAAATTCGTTTTCCATCAACCCACTTGTAAGAAACGTAACTATTGAGAATAAAACTTAGTTGGACAAAATTCAAGGCAGACGATCCGAAAAGCAGGAACGAGCAGCGAGAAAAGGAGTTTCACTACAGTAACCTATCGAGACGTGGTGTTATACAACCTCTATGAGCCTAGGACACAGATATGTATATATATTTTTTAATAAATTTTATTTTCATGAATTATTTCGACTTTACGTGACGCAGTTGTTTGTTACTCAGGTCTAAATTCCGGGAGGTTCTGGGCTCGAATTCCGTTAAAAGTTGCGTGCGAACGTTCAATTCTGACACACAAAAACTACAAGGCAGATCGAATTAGTGCAATTTAAATGTAGTCTTTAAAAGGGGTAAAATTGCAGTTCGCTTTCCACTTAGGTTCCTCTTCAATATCAGCTGACATATCGTCGGTATACTGCCAAAAGTGATTGAGTCATAAATGCTATTTCGTTTAAAAACAGTATTAAATTGTATATATTAACAAAATTTTGGTATGTTATTATACTGTGACGCAACAGTACGAAACGACGAATAGACTTTAAACTTGGGCAATTGTTCGTGAACAACATATACATATTCCTAGCATTTTTATAATTTTTTCTCATTTTGACTTTGTCTTTTTTGGCAGTAAATCGACGATATATCATCTCACTAATCTCAGGTTTGGGGCACCAAATACTTTTCCGTGAAACCTTTACCCTTTGAAACATTGTAATGTCAATAAAGTTAAAGTTAATATTTTGAAAATATATATATGAGGGCACCGTCACCAATGGTTGTGCACAGGGTAAACAGATGTTTCTCATTCGATTAACCTCTTACCTTAGGTGTCTGTAACTACCCCACAACGTCAAATAGGCAGGGCTATAAATAAGGCCGAGGAGTAGTCGCTGTCAGTGGCAGGGGCAAACTTAAGACTTCCTTTCTCGTGGACAGCTATAGCTACTTATCCTGTTGCAGAATTAGTTCAACTAGCAGCTTGGACATTCTAACACTTGATAACTGAAGTACCAATCTGGTGTGCAAAGAGGTTTTTAAATTAAAGTAAATATTATCATTTACGAATAATACTCGCGAGCAAAGCCGCGGAGGACTGCTAGTTATCACATAAACGTCAAGTATACTTACTAAGTACTATATAAGTGCTGAGATTATTGAAATTCTAAAAACTGTTTCCTCAGATATTTCGTGTAATCGTAATTTTGGTATTCAAATATACGACATTTAGAAAATACGAACAGGCCCGAACAAAAACGTAACGACCTAATCACCTTGCTAAGTAGTATATGTGTACGGAGTATGAAACAGTTTTGACATATATTTGCTTTGATATCTCATGTGATCAATCAGCCTCCATAAAAAATGGTATGAAAAAATTAATGCAAAGTCTACTTAATAAGTCATATACGAGTACCAAATGTGGGAAAATAAGAAAAATCATGTTGTATTGCATGTGTATCGAAAATCTTTTAAATACGTGGCAGTTAAAAAGGAACACGAGAAAAAAAGACAATACATGACAATCGGGGCAGTTTACTAAAAAGTATATGTCTACCAACTGTGATGAAATTAGGAAAGGAGTTTGCTAAGATATGTCATAACACTTAAACGATATAAATTGCTACCATTTCGATAATAAGAACATAGTCAACTAACCAAGTATTACGAATAAAACTGAATAGATAGGTCATATTATATCTCTATAAATAAAAGAAAACACTGACTGACTAACTTACTGACATAACAAACTGCAGCCCAAACTACTGGACCTATAATCGTGAAAATTGTTGTGCGGGTTCCCCTCAGATCGCAGGCGAGCACTGAGAAAGGATTCGTCAAATTTCGAGATCTAAGGGGGTTAAAAAGGGTGAAACGTACTTCCAAAGAAACGTTGATAGAGCTTGAACCAGATGCGGGTATTATCGTGATTTTTACTTTAATAGGATACACGCAAAAATGCATATTAGCCATTTTGAGGATTTTTTAAATTCAACATTTAATGAGGTGAAAATACCTTCAAATGTAAGGTATGTGTTTCCGATAAACTATCATCGAATCCTTCGGGATAGAGAATTGGTATTCACTTCGAATAGCTGTTTACGCAAATAACCAAAAAAGCTGTTTTAGGATATTTGGAAATTCGACCCCCAAGCAGATAACGGGGCAAAATATGTTTTTATATGAATCGTCAATATCAGTAAAACACAAATGACTATCGTCGTGATTTTTACTTCAATTGATTACGTATACAAATGTCTATGACAGGACTCCAAGACGTTTAGAATTTCTTAAATTATGGGGGTGAATTCACACGAAATGTGTATCCGACTATTCCTCCATATCTATTGCACTAATGGATATGTCGAATTACTCTTTGCTTTAGATTAAGGTTTCTGAAAATATCTGAAATATTATTTGAAAATATTTTCCGAATTCGGCCCCAAAGAGGTAAAAAAAGCTATACGTGTTTTCGATTCATAAAAAAAAAAAAATATATATATATATATATATATATATATATATATATATATATATATATATATATATATATATATATATAGTGTCTCTTGTACGTGAAAAACACGACATTAGCCCGCTGGGTTCAAGATACATCGACGATTAATTTAAAACTTTTTTCATTACTTTTCATCGCTTTTCATCTCCTTCGGTGGCGAAATTCGAAAAATCGTGAAATTAGTGTTCAGGTATTTTAGTAAGCACCAATCTTAAACGAAAATCACGTCGCTATATAAAAACCTATTTTTTTGTAGAATTTGTTTTATTTGCAGCATAGTTTATGTTAAAAACACATTAACTATATCAAAAGCGAGCTGTTATACTTTTAGTAATTATTAAATAATACATTTTTATTGAAGCAATAAATGTTTGCACCAGAGAAGTGAAAGAATTCTGAATCATTTAAAACAATATCTTTGTAATTTGTGACAAATATTATAACTTATTGAAGGTTATACTGTACAAACATACTTAAATCATACTAACTGACGATAACAATACAAAATAGCAAACAAAATTATTTTATAAGTTGATTTTATTATTATTGGTTGAGAACAACAATTATTTCGACCTATTTTACACTTGAAATACACGAATATTTACACCATCTGACCAACAGAGAATCGAAAAATGTTAATCGTTAAAAATAATTTTTTTTTCCCTGTTCATCTCTCACTATCCTCATCACTAAACTCTTCGCAGCTGCGGCTGCTACTACAGCCGCAAAAGATAATTTTCCGAACTTGAAGCAGTGCAAATACTTGTTTAAGCAAAAATTGAATTATGTTTGCATGGAGGACTTTTAACTAAAGACAGTATTGAGCCAAAATAAACTATAATGTGTAATGGGTATTTTTGTACAAGATATATTAAAGTATTTTGAATTATTTTATAATTAATGGACAATGTTATAACTTATTGTATACTATACAAATAAAGTTAAACAATACAAAATGACGGTTATAGTATAAAATAGCAGACAAAAAATTTATTATTTGCTCAGTCTACACATGTAAACGAAGAATGCTTTGACCTAATTTGCACTTGCAATACATAAATATTCACACCACCTTTGAAACACAGAAAAATACACAACAGATAATTTAATAATATTTATCTTAGTAATTCTTATAACAATCGAAATGTTATTTTTACAGTTCATATCTCTCACTATCCTCATCACTGGACTAATTGCTGCTGCGGCTACTACTACAGCCGCAAAGGCTGATTTCCGGATCTTCAAGCAAAGCAAGTACTAGTTTAGGCAAATATGAATGGTGTTTACGTGGCGGAGTTTTAATCGAAGACAATTAAGGGTCAGAAGAAATTAGTAAAATATGCAAAAGGTCTTTATTTGTTGCTGGCGTGCTTGATTTTCTGCATCTTCTAAAATCTTTGGTCCGACATTACTGGGTTTCCTCGCTGAGCATGCCTATCGGTAACAAAGCACATTCAATGACGTTAACTTCATGAATGAAGATTTTATGGACTGAAGGAGGCATGAGCTACCACGGATAGTTAACCACGTACAAACGTGCCGTCTCTAGTGCATATGCCTTGAAGGTCTCAGCACTTACAGCGAAATCGCAGGATAGAACACGGAGGATAATCCCATATCTCCCTATCAACTCTTCACTGATTCCTGTGAGGGCCGCAGTCTTGGTATGATCCTCGAACAAACGACGAGCTGTGTTCCCATCATTGCTTGTTCCGTGTCCCTGCACAACTTGGTCAATAAGTAATCCTGTTTCCTTTCTAAAATTAACTTTTATTTAATTTTTTGCGATCTTCCACTACATTCTATAAATCTTCTTTAATTTTCCAAACTATTGGTCCTAGCCTGTAACTCACATGAAGAATCCATTCCATAAACCAAATATATGCATGTAGAGTTGACAGTTCATATTCTAGTGCCTTAGTATCCACAAGTACGTTATTTCACTTAGGTTGTTCATGTTTTTTTTTTTGCGAAACTCCGTACATGTTACACCGCTGAGAGCTACTTGTATTAGTTACTGCCAAGCTAACCTTGTCGTCAATCATCGTCATCAGTAGACGATGTTTAACAGCAGCATGTTTTGAACCTTGGAAATTAATATGAGATGAAACTAGGTTTTCGACTTGGGATGTGACACACATATCCTCAAATTTCATTGCTTCTTTACTTTCTTTTTTGAATTCGATTTTAAAGGCCGACAGAATCGTGTAGATTATGGTGTCGAGGGTTCTGCCACACATTGACCTTTCGTTCATTACTGTCATCAAAATATAAAACCTGAATTGGCACAACACTTGTCATTATTAGTTCACTGTCTTGAAAACTACCACTAACACTTTTTTGCTTGTACATTTTTGGACAACTTCCGTCAAATCCCCACTTAGATATTAGTGTAAGCTTAGAAAGTGCCTCTTCACACAAACCTGTATCATCATCATCAGCAATAAGTGATAAAAAACGTTAAGTTGTGATGTCCATTAGGGATTGCAGTTTCACCTCGGCCTTTTTCATCTGTGACTTTTATGTCTTCTTTCGGTGGATATATTTTACTTTTTTCAGCCTGAATCTGTTTATATGAAGGGTACAAATAAATTCCCCTGTCCGAAACCTGAGATCTTTTAGATGATAAGAGGAACGTGAAAGATCCGCATCTATCATTAAAGCCAACGCTTCTTCAGGAGTATACGTGAGTTGCCTTGCTCTGTAACTTCCCTCCAAATACATAACGTTTTCTATTGCAGAAGTTGTGTAAATTATTTTTACGTAATACACGTGCTACATATGTAATTACTATTTTATTACATAAATGTTGATCCACATGAAATAGTGTAGAATCTAAAAGTTAATGCGTGGTAAATGTTTATATCATTATAACGTAACAACAACTGTAGGCATATATACGTTTTGCTTTTTATAAAGTTATACATTTTCGTTCCTTACGTAATATAAGCCCTTCTTACGGAAAATTCCCTTTTCACCCAACACTTAATTACGACCAATTGAAATTTCCAAATGTGTCGCTGAGGTACATCTTCTTCAATCGATATATCAGTGACTCCCTTTTCCACCCAAAAGTACTGTACAAAGTTATGCAAATTAAGGCATGTTCCGTGAAATATGCCACTGATACTAACTAACTGGAGCTTGCCTCGGCTGGCCAGTATAGCACTGATGTATCGGAGGCCACGGGACCGTCCATATCCCTAGCATTTTCACTCACTCGGCGTCTTCCAGCTTCTACTGTAGCACGTTGTAGCAGCTGATTTTTTTGTATGTTGTTAATGTGTTGCAAGCAATTAATTTAAACCTTGTTAGAAGAAGATGGGATGTATTGGGCAGTCTTTTGTAGGGCAAAACAAAATAAAAGTTAACATTGAAGAATAAACTTCTAACTAGATAATTATTAGAGTAACAAAATATCACAATTTCATTGAAACAATATTTTTAGTTTGTCAAGATTAAAACGGTATTTGATACGGTGGCAATAGATTTACTTAACAGTGTAACAAGAAATTACATGGTTCCTATTACTATACCCTAAAAATCCATAATTCTAACACCACATGGGATGATCATCTTTTAGCTGTTGTAACTTCCACAGAACAATGACATACTGTGCTTATTATTCTCATTCGGAATGTCCAAATCTTTTTACTTTTCAGATTCGGTGTAAAATTCATCGATTCGTGAATTTTAATTTTCGGGTTTTGGCCGCAGATTTTAGTCATCTGCTCCACTGTGCAGCGATGAGGCGCGTGTAAATGTTATAGCTCGGCTCCGTACTCGTATTTAAGGCTGTGGACGGAGGTTGTTGCTATTAATAATATGATTTGTTAGTCCAAACGACGGAGGAGTAAAGGTGGGTTCACATTTGATAACATAACAATAAGTATAGAACATAAGTTGTTCGCATAAGAACTAACCTCTAAGTTTCATTAGCTACCGATTCACAACTGCATAGAGATGCTGAAATAGGAAATCGTCATATTTCATTTATTGCGCGTACGCATAGGACAGCAACCAATCATAGCAAAGTGTTTTGTAAATATCCACCATGTTGGTTTAACCTCAAATACACACATTAATAAAACAAATCTAGAATAAGACAATTAAATGTTAAAATCCTCTACCTAATTGTAAATTAGTTAAACACTGTAAAATTTCTTGAGACTTTGTTTATATGCTTTCTATTATCTCAAAATACGATTCCACTTCAAAAATGTTTCACTGGGCTTCGGTCATCTTCTCTCCAGCAAAGAATATTTCAAAACCGTCAAAAAAGTCCCATTGGCTAAACATAACAGTAAGAATCCAATTGTGAATTCATTTTGTACAATGCATCTGGTCACCCACAGTTTATACTGTTATGTAGTATGTTCTGTGCTTATGTTTTTGTATATCACCATTAAAAAAAACTAGTAAAAATTTGCGAAAAAAAATTGATATTATAAATAAATTAATAAGCTAATTAATTGTTCAGTTAGATTTAATAATACATTCTAGTCGCTCCTTTTCCCAGTACGGAATACAAGTCCAATGAAAATGGCAGACATATTAGTCAACTCTAGGTGGTCATGAATAAATTTCATCTTGCGAACTGATAGCTAAACTGGACGAAGTCTCTAAAAATCGTAGGACAAATTTAACTCCAGTAAAATAAGTAAAGTTTTTTCAAAATGAAATTAGCACTTCTATTTTAAAAAAAACGCACCGTTCCTTGTGAAATTTACCACAAACATTAGTTTGTTTTCTTCCAGTAAATACGAAAGTAAATTTGGGAATGAAATTTCTATCTTATTAAGTAAACAGAGCTGAAATGGCTAGAAGCTGAAGTGCTCACTTTACAGTGAAAGGTCTATAATGGTACCTGTTCGTACGGTGGAATCAAATCAGTGGAGTTTTGACAGTTATGTTAGGACGAAAAAACAAAATTAATTGATTTCTATTTTTTTAATTATTTAAATAGGTACGCGATCAATTTGTTGTAGTCTAAGATCATTGTCACATGCACATTAGAATAAATGCAAATGGTTTTTAATAACTTGTAAAACTGGTTGAGGTACAATATATCAGTGTAGTCGAAACACTGCAGGGTATCAGCAATGCTCTTGGCCATCAAAATTAAGTGATGGACACTTGCGTGAATTTGTCTTGCCGCAGATAGTGTCTGGTAGCTCGCAGCAGCGCGGCTTGGCCATGTTGGCCAGTATGTTGCGAGCTTCCTTGTCAGTAAGGAGCTTCTCGAAGCCAGGGCTGGCCACAAGCTGCTCCGCCGTCAGGGCCAGGAAGCGTATCTTGCCGAGGGCGGAGCCGAGCACAGTCCTGAGATGAGTACGACTCGGCTCTATACTGGCCTCCAAACATCTCTGCTCAGCCCAGCGCACGCTCGCATCCAGCACTACAACCTCCGAGGTCACCTGCAGCTCGTCTTGACCCAGAAGCAGTTCCAGGATGTCCCTGCTGACGTTCACGAAGTCAGGACTGGACAGGACTTCGTCAGCACAGCTCCTGATCTCGGCGAGGCTGGCCTGCTTCAGCTCTTTCTCGCCTGACGACTCGAGCACGAGGCAGGCATTGTCGGCCGAGATCTTCTTCATCAGGTCGCTGACACACTTGGCCTTCAGCTCGGACACCAGGTACTTACATGCCGCCTGCAGCACCTCGCACGCCATCTTCGGCGTCTCCAGCTGCACGTTGTATGTGTAGATGTGCCGCAGCATGACCTTGAAGGCGGCGGGTGTGACGTCGGGAACCGGCACGGGGTTGTCGCCCTCCGCCAGGTCGCCGAAGCACATGGCCTCGAAGACTGGGCTGGCGGCGGCGATGACCAGACGGTGAGCCGCGATCTCTTCCACGTCGGGCGGTGTGCCCACCAGGAACGTGATGTCCGTCCACTTGCTCTCGTCCAACAACTTCTTCAAGCGACGTCCCACCGTGCTCTGATATTTTACTGCAATCGTCTGTATTGGAATTTTATTATGCAGTGACATATCTACGCTCTTTCTTTTGTCTAAGACGTACTAAAATCAGTGTCCTAACTCTTTTGTTTCATTTCCACCTCAGAATACAATCATATTAGGATTTAAAATTGTATTCTCTGTGCCACAACTCTAAGCACTTACGCACGGTCTAAGAGGAAGAGGTATGCTCTCCAACAAGAGTAAGTGACTCCCTTTTTTGTCGCCGGGCACTAGTAGTAATTTAGTGGAAGATTTGCCTTGTTTACATCTGGCGATGTTACAATCCTTACAATTATTTATATCAAGTTATGTTAATATGGTAAACCGGTATTGTAGATATATCTTTCGTATCCATAAATGCATTCGCATGAGTGTGGAACTGTTATATAAGACGCGTGTGAAAAATATTATGTACTATTGTTTTAGAAAACAATCAAATTTAATATAAAATTCAGATCTACATGCCTATGACACTAGAAATAAGTACAAATTTCACATTAAATTTCGGAGAACTACTTTGGCAAAACGGTCTATTTTTGACAAAGGATTGACTGAATTTAATAAATTACCAGAACCAGTTAAAGAAATTAAGAGTCTTACTACTTTTACGAAAATTATTAAAGAATATATATCAGCAGCAAATAACTTTTAATTTAGCGATGTATGATGATGTTTAAGGAATTCTTATCATAATGTGTATAAATTCATCCTCAAAATGTATTACAATATATAATTATTGTTAGCCTACTACTGTAAGAAAGTTGTGTACATGTTTGCATAATTTGATTGTAAATTTCATTTCACATCATGCAACAGTTTAATATTGTATGCATATTTAACGAGGTATTATTCTTTTTAGCCTTTGTGCTATTGAAATAAATAATTAAATAACAAATAATAAATAAATAAAACACATTCGAACAAAATCTATTCTTTCCTGCCCTACAAAGTTTTACAATCGTTGAAATGTGCGTCTACATGTAAAATATGAAAAAACTACAATTTATGGTTGAAAACGCGTTCCAATACAAAATTGCATATATGTACATTTACATTTTCCGTGTTTTTCTTTACAATCAATTCCGATAGCGACTACACATTTATAGCTGTGAAATCTTGCTAAGCCAAAAACAAAACACGACAAATCTTTCACTAAAAGACCACTAGCACTGCAACAAAAAACGAGTCACAATTTATTTCTCAGTGTCAAGACCTTACCACAGAATAAGGAAGGTATAACAGAAGTGACATTCCTCGCTATTTCACGAACTCGTTATTTCTTTGTTTACACTTGAACGCCATGTTTGCCGTGCGTTGTTTCTACAGCTGTTTATAGCTTGTTATACGATTATTGCGGATAATTGATTTTTTTTCAGTGAATTTATAGCTTGGGAATATTAGACGTGACTGTTTAATTCCTGTTTATCGTTCGTGTGTATATATAATTCAATGGTTTATTTGAAAATGGAGAAGAAGAAACCTCGTGGCACGTGAGAATGACTTTACAATGGGAGAAAATTAATTTGGCGTTCGTCCATGACTATATTCGAAATAATCACGGAAAAAGTACGTACAATGATTATTATTAATATTATTAACAAGTACTGAACATCTTATCACGAGCGCTCATATGCACGTGATCCACGCATTATTACACAGCCGTACAATTTTTATACGTGATTTCTGCCAAATTTTTTTTTTACACAGACAAAATATTATCCTCTCGGCATTTAAAAAATGAATCTTGCATACAAACGCTTCATTAAAAAAACAAAGCTCAATCTTCATAGCCATTCACAAATACATCTGCGCACCAGTTATTTCAACAGTCACGTGTAATTTATTTACGATCTTTGTTGGTCGAACATTTCAGATATAAATCAGCCATCATTTAAATAATAATCACAATCATTTTTGTAATCAAATGTGTTAAATATCCTCAGTATTATCAGCAGAAACACGGCCAAATTAGCACTATACAGCATACATTGTTTACTTTTTAACGCACTTTGAATATGGCAGAGCATCTGCAGCCAATCAGGGCACGAGTTCGCGCACATCAAAGGAACCGACACTCCATGTCGCTTCTGTTACACCTTATTTATTCTGTGACCTTACCTTCATAGGCACGTACGTTACTGAAAATGGAACGTAACCTATTATAAAAATTTAACCTCGCCATTTGAAAATAAACTATATACATATAAAACATGTACTTTTAAAACCTGTACTTTTAAAACAGAACCATCCTGTTTTGTTCTAAACTATTGAGAAGTCGTTTTCTTGCAATTTAAAAAATATATAACAATAAAGTCAACAATCGCTTGCAGCTCAGGTTTTAAAATAATTGACGTAGCAAGTAAATAGTTTTGTGTTAATTATTTTGAAACTTTGAATTAACATGACCTATTTATTTTTAACAAATTTAAGCGGTAAATAAGCAAAGAGTAGTCTATTTGTTGAACCCACATAAACGTCTCGTCGATGACATACTTGCCTGTCTAATCACAGCAATTCAAACCATAATGAAGTATGTGAATAGCAGAATTGTAAGCGGACAAACGAAGAACACGAAATTAGGGTTACCTGACTTTCCTAGAACCATCATGGCGAAGGGACTATCATCAGTATTATGAATTGCAGTAAGATATGTTTTACAATCGGTCCATATCGCAGCGGTCAAGTTATAGCTTATGGGTATTTTCAAGTCTTACAAGGACAAACACAGCAATGAAGATACCTAAACATACACTTAATGCTTCAAACCCTATCATTTAAAATATGGAGAGAAGTAAGTTATGTCAAGTTACGGCGTATATTAGTGTCATAAAATGTGTTATATCAACCAGGCGTTACATACAATATACTTTATTCTTGCACCTCTCTCTGTGAACAATACAGTTTAATAATAAGAGTAAAAATGGCGTCCCTTGTTTGCTAAAACTTCCTTACTACATGTCACACTAGCCATATCCTAGATAGCACCCCTGATTCTGTTGGTCTGGAAGTCACTTCTCAGGCTGTTACTGGGCAGGATTATTAACGTGACTGAATGTATCAAGCAATATCTATATCACTGTTCCTTTATCTTACCGAGCGGTGAGCTGGGTTGCCACACAAATAAATACTCCACTATACGGAATAAGAATACGTACTGTAATAACAGATGTTCATTGCCATCAATACCTTAAATGTGGCATTTTTCACGAGAGTGGAATGTGAAGTATAAATTGTGTAGTTTTACGATCAGTGACTTCACATTACATTTACATGTAGACATTATTTTGCAGCTGGATGCCTACAGGCACATACATAAACATACGTAGAGTTTAAGGGCGTTCCAGAGGGTAACAAACGATAATTTCATAATATTTTATATTTGTATGAAACAGTGTTCGATTTGTAGACGTTACATGGGAGTACATTAACCTCTTACAAAAAAATTAGCTCAGCAAGTTTTCCCATAATGACACTACAAAGTCTAAACTTGCATGATTTCATTTCATACATCACCTGAAAACCAATTAACATAATGGAACCAAATAATTCACAGTCAAAGTAAATGTCACGGGCTAGAGTTTCAACTACCTAAAACCCAATAAAAAACTATTTTGCATTTTCAAAAAAAATGTCTAAAAGGAGCAAAAAAAATAAAATTACAGAAATTGTTTAAGTATACAAAACCATGTTTGAATGTGATTTTATGTACGCAAAACCCTAGCCAGTGACATTAACATTCACTGTGAATAAATTCGTTTCATTAGGTTGATTAGTTTTTGGGGGGTGTATGAACTAAAAAACACGCAAATTTTGACTTTGAAATACCATTTTAGGAAAACTGGCTGAATTTTTTTTTTTTTTTGGTACGTGGATAATGAACTCCCAAGTAACTTCTACAAAACTAACAATGCTTTATACAAATGTAAAATTATTATTTATTTTTCCTTTTGGAACGCCCTTAATGAGTTACTGTACGATCGTAAACCTTGCTAGACTACAAAACTCATGATAGTAGAATGTTGAATGATAGACACTGCCTAGTAGTGCACAGCAGCTCATTATTTGCCTTGATGATAGCAGTGATGTTACATGGAATTTAGGGTAATATATCGAAATATGACAAATAAACAGCATCTAATAATGCACGGCGATTGTTAAGATCAACATAGTGCAGTACTGAGGCATAGTGAAATTAACACTTTATTTCAAGCTGATGCAAGTTAAGTTTTCAGTATCATCTTTTAGGTTAGGGTCTGTACTACATTTCTGGTCTGAGTGTACAACGGCTTACACCCAGTGGACTTAGGCAAGGAGGAGGGAACGTAAAGGGGTAACAAATTTAAAGAAATGCCTGAGCTATATTTGTGGGATATCAAATGAAAGGTTAAATTACTCTACATTTAGAAATAATATTTGTTTATATAAAACACATTTCGGTGCATTGCGGAGTTAAAAATGAGAGCAGAGTCAGAGAAAAATGATAAAATTCAAGGGTGTTAAAAAGCAAAATGTAAAATCCAATTTTGCTTTAACGTAACAAATTGTTTTGAAATACTGACTGAAGAGGGGCAAAAAAAAAAAATCAAATTGTACAAATATATTTTGCTTATAGAGTAACACATTATAAAGTTATGCTAACAAAAAAATTACATTAACAGTACATCACATAAATGTGTTTATTGTAAACATAAAATTCCAGTTAAATATATATCGTTAAAATAATTCTAAAATTAGTGGAACATTAATTAAAAATGTCTACTAAATGTCATGTGGACCTTTTAGTCTGTGTCAGGTTAAGTCCTCTATCATTATTTTTTTAGAAGTTTTTTTTAAAAGAGCTTTCACTATCCGCATTTGCAGTGGTATATTTTAGTGCGTTTTAAATTAAATTTATATGTTACACACTCCTTTTAACATTTGCACTTTGTATTAAGATCAAAAATGTATTTAGCAAGAGACAAAGTTGTCCATATAGGCACAAGTTTGCGATCTTTTTCCATCCAGCCATGTTTTCTTGGATCTTCAACAGGTGTACTTTGCTCATGAGCTGTATAGCACAAAACACTTTCTTGATACATACTTCTTTTCAGATGCTGGTCAAATGCATCCCTCGTAGGTGGTATTCTCTCAACGTCTCGAGTCTTTCGACAGAACAGCTGCATTCAAATGTGGTTAATATTGCATGCATCTGAAATCGGTTCTGTTGTGTAAAGACTGCAGGTGAACTACATAGCTACGTCCTTCAGCTTTCATGATATACAATATGGTATGTCTGCAGAATTTGCAAATTCTTCCATAATGGATTGGGATGCGTCCTTTGCTTTAAAACAATATCTATTACCTTTGAACTGAAAAGAAATGCTGTCTGATCCAGTAAATGCGTAGAAAAGAGTCTTAGCTTTGCATGTTGTCTCGCCTAAACCAGTTGCAAAGATATTGAGGTTGATCATTTGTGTTGCTTTTCCTGCTTTAAAAGTAATACAGATATCTTGTCTCATCTGAACGACACCTTTCCTGGTTGGTGAGTTGGATGTTGTGGTCAGGTCGCCTGGCCACCTCGTCAGCCCGACCTCAACCCTCTCGATTATTTTTCGTACGGCCACATTAAGAACCAAGTCTACGAGGCGCGGGTTGAGGTAAAGTAGGACTTACAACAACGTATTACTGCGGTATGCGAACAACTGCGTGATG